>CAUYLG010029453.1:0-110775 GCA_963573385.1 Cacajao melanocephalus | reverse complement strand
ATCCCCTGTAGGAGGAGAGGCATTCTGATTTCGGGTGTTCTCAGCCTTTTTGCACTGGTTTCTTCCCATTTTTGTGGATTTATCCACCTGTCATCTTTGTAATTGCCAACTTTCAGATTGGGTCTGAGTGAACGTCCGGCTTGTTGGTGATGAAGTTTTTTCTGTTTCTTAGTTTTCCTTTGGTGGACGCCCCTTCCCCACAGACCTAGGCCTTCCCGGGTTCAGCTGTGCTTACTGTGAAACTCTCAGTCCTCAGCGCTTCCAATTGCTGTTCTCCTTGTGGGGATGGGACCAGCCGAGCCTGACTCAGAGGGCACCCAGTTGTGTATACTCCGCACTGAGAAGCACTGCACCACGCCCGGGCGCCGGCAAAACAGCTGTGTTGGCCAAAAGAGTCGCACTGGCGACACATGTGGTTCCTCTGCCGGGAATCTCCCAGTTTGTGGGCCACAGAAATTCGTCTGAAATTGCGGTGTCCACTCGCTCTCTGTGCTTTCACTGGGAGCTACAATCCTGAGGTGTTGTTAATCGGCCATCTTGGATCTCTCCGCCCAGTGATGAAGTTTTTTCTGTTTCTTAGTTTTCCTTTGGTGGACGCCCCTTCCCCACAGAGCTGGATCTTCCCGGTTCAGCTGTGCTTACTGTGTAACTCTCAGTCCTCAGCGCTTCCAATTGCTGTTCTCCCTGTGGGGATGGGACCAGCCGAGCCGGACTCAAAGGGCACCCTGTCCGGTATACTCCGCGCCGAGAAGCGCCGTGCTGGGGCGCTGGCAAAACAGCCATGCCGGCCAAAAAAGTCGAGCTGGCGACCTGTGTGGCTCCTCCACCAGGAATCTCCCAGTCTGTGGGCAACAAAAATTCGTCTGAAAGTGCAGTGTCCACTCGCTCTCTGTGCTTTCACTGGGAGCTACAATCCTGAGCTATTGTTAATCGGCCATCTTGGATCTCTCCTTTACCATAAATATTTTTTAATTACATGTAACATCTATAAAACTTATTTCTCTACATGTTATAACTATAAATTCTTTGATTGTTTCTTCACATGATATGTTTTATAATATTTGATACAGAGAGATTAGAAAGATTTGTTTCACCCTGTAGTATGGTTGATACAATTTTTTAATTAAAAAAATGAGATTTTATAAACAGACATATTGTTTGATATTGTTACTACAAGCTTGGGGTCTATAAACAAAGGAATTCTCATAAGGTCTGTTTCTTGCAATTTTCATAAAAATATATGTCACTTTTATAATTTTATACCTTACATTATTAAATATATTCCCCAAACCAGAGAATTTCCATTTTGGTTGGGAATTTTAAAGATGCGAACCTTCCATTTTAAGTTAGGCTGTCTAACAACCAGGAAGAATTTTCAAGAGAACTAGTCTCTTTTCCTTCCACTATCTACATTTTTCCAATCTCTGTGCATTGATCATGTTTAAATGGAAACACCTTTATGTCAAGACGCTGGGTAAGTCTACCCAACAGGAACTAGGAGTATTCCTGGTTTTCCTGCACCAGGACAGATAGGAAGAACTTAACTATAGACAGAAATGACAGATATGTCTCACTAAAGCCAAACTAAATGTATCTTTAACTCAGCTTCCCCATACTTGAATCTCAGAAATGCCCATGATCACTCTCACACCCTCCACACAAGGAGAAATGTGAGGAAGGCTAAGGTGGATTGGAAAGAAACTGTGATCCCAACCAATTACTGTTAAAATATTATAGTTTTGAAAATGTTACAAAAACAAATGGCCATATGAACCCAAGTCCTAGCTAGCGCCCTTGCTGGTGCCTTGAAAGATGCCAGTGCAAGCTTCATTTGCTCTCTATAAATTCACCTCTGCATTTTTCTTTGCCTCACTGGTTGCATACAGCTTCTCCTGGAAGTGAGCTCTTCATCTTTAATTACTGTCAAAACACTACACGCACCTATGGTTGGCTCTTGTGTCAGCTGTGATTGTCTTCCCACAGTCAACAACAATCTGTGCGGGCACTATTGAAGTTTCTCCTTCAGTGACTTTTTATAGAATTTCATCTGACTGCTTCATGGACGGCCCTTTTTAGCTTAGTGGACAGCAGCTGGTGAGGTATCTGGGTTTTGTTGTAGACCATTGTTAGGAGATGACCAGCTGAGCACAGTGGGAAGGCGGCCATTAAACTTTGATGCAGCAGAACTGGCTGTACTTCAAGGTCTTAATGGTTTTCTCTTGCCATCTGATGTAGATTAGATACCAGTACATAGGGTGGAGCCTGTGTGGATACACTTGCAACAGTAGTATTTTCAGTGTTCACTTTGATTACATGGTTCTTGATTCAATTCATCACTTGCCTGGATAGGAACTGCTTTTACTTATTTGTGCTGACACCTGCCTCTATTTTACACCTTGAAAAAGTACTTAGAGCTTTTATTTCCTTTCACCCATAATGTAGATTTGCTCAGCAATATGATATATATTTGTGTTTACCATGGATTTTATAAGCACTTAGATCAGAAGAATGCTTGTATAGGGAAAATGTTTACCTAATAAAGGAATTTTTGCAGTCTAATGTTATTCTGTGTTGAGCATCTTCTTTCTCTTCCACTTAAAAAAGTAGTTCATTATTCTAAATATAAAATTTTTGTACGTAGTACAGAAATTTATTTAATTGACAATATTAAATAATGTGAATTTATTTTATACTAGCACTCAGAGAAGCTTTAGATTATCCAATAGGTTGACAATGACCATTGAAAGAAGCTTTTTAATTTATAATTAAATAAATTCTTCTTCTCCTTTAGTTGCACTAACCAAGTAGTTCTACTAAGTATTTCATAGATATTGTTTAATTTAATTATCAAAGCAAAACTGTAAGGAAAGCAATATTAGCCCTGTTTTGAGGAAACTAAACCTCAGATAAAGGATAAATATCCCCAAGTTCAAACAGATCAGTGATTTAAATATGGGTCTGCTAATACCAAAACTAGTGTTTATAACCATTTTCTATCTTATAGAGTTAGCAATTTGGCCAGCAAGAAAGGGTAAATGTTTTTAACTATCTCTTTAAATTTGACTAAGTCAGAATTATTTCACTATCTGAATGTATGATAGGTTTGGTTAACTGAAAAAATTAATTTTTCATCTCACAACGTTGAAAGCAACTCAATCTTCATCATATTAAAATGATTGATTTGGTCTGCATTTTTTTAGATAATAGTTAAAATTATTAGCTATTCTAATTCCTATCAGGCAGTTTTACTCAAAGTGCAGTTATGCACCTGAGGCTCTTCAGGCATGCTTGTTAAATGAAGAGTTCTAGGACACATTCCAATCCAACAGAATCAGATTCACTTGGGCTTATGTCAAGAAATCTGCATTTTAAACTGAGTTAGATAGTGATTCTGTAGAGTATTATTTTGCCTTTAGATGATTTCCCCATGCCTTTACTGTGATTATTTCCTGGGTAGTCATTTGTACGTCCCTTTAAAATCTGGATTTATAATCTTAGTTAACTGGTTCTCTAAGGAAAGTCTCTCTGGCAGTCAATAGACTTGTTCACAAATGTTCTGGTTCTTCTCCACTGAAGCACATGATGAGATTGCATTTCCCTGTCCCCTTAAAATTAGATGTGGCCATGTGACTACCAGTGGTCAGTGGAAATGCATAGAAGTAACTTGTGCTCTGTTCCCTAGCCCCAAGAACCATCTACATTCCAGATAGTGGAGACTTTGTCAGCTTGCATTCCTCCGTGAAGCTGAGAGAGAACAGAGCCCCCAGCTGATGCCCAGTGGATCTAGTAGAGCAGGAAGATAGAAGGATCCTGGGTCCCTAACAATATGAAGCTTCTGTCCTTCCTTGAAAAGCCTACCACTGGATTTGTTTTACATCAATGAGAAACCACTATTTTTCATATTTTTATTTTTTTATTACCCCATATATCTAAAGCACTATATCTGACTGTAATTATTTACAAACCAGGACAGTGTCACTAACTAATTATATCAATTGATGGAGACATCCTTCAAAAATCTGGGCATTTTTCTTCACTTGCTAACAAAAAGGTGATTGTGGATACCATGGCTTCAATGAAGATGAGATAACTGAGATAATACAGGCATCATATATTACATGCCTGCCAGGAGTGAAATGTGACTCCCATACATGTCAGGCAGTCTTCTAAAATGATATTCTGCATTTTCTGGATCACTCTGCCTGCTCATCTACTATCAGTGCAGCATTGGTCAGCACCCTACCAGGATAGGCAGAGTTCGAAAAGGATTGCTGGCCTCACTCAGAAACAGCTGGACAAATGATTTTTATGAACTCACCAAAGACCCATAAGCAATTCATATCAGAACTTCAAATTAGCTGATAAGCACTTTTATTTTTGGTCCCCATTTATTTACTGCAACTTTATACTGATCAACTTCAATTAAAATGGTGCTGTTTTGTGGCACTCTTCTAATCAACATTTATGTATCATTCCGAAGTTGGCAGGGTATCGAGGACTCAGAGTTCAACACTTGAATTTTACATTTGAGGAATGTAAATGGCTAATCAAGAGCCATCCAGTTCAATACAAGTTAGAACTGAGAGCCCTGGACTCTCACTTCATTGCTCTTTTCTCTCAGCTAGGCTTCCTTAGAAGGCCATAGCACATTCCTTCCCTCTACTTGAAATTTAATCTTAACTCCATAGAATATACTCACTCAGCATTTAGCCAAGTGAGATCTTTTAAGCTGAGTCCAACTTGTGCATTTCTTCCAGTCTTATCTCAGTATCTCTCTTGAAGTGTGTGTGTGTGTGTGTGTGTGTGTTTGTCCCTTCTTAATGTTTTCTCCTGAATTCCTGAAGCAAGTCCCTTCTGTAACCATTCTCCTTCTCTTGGAGCATCTGTACTCTCTCTCAGCCAGTTTATTTTCTCCTGCTTACAAACATACCTAGGTCTTTCCTATTTTTATATAGTGGACATATTTTAATATTTTAAATAAAATTACTGTCTGAGCTATCAAATTATTTTTATTCTCTGCACAGCTTTGCTCAGAAATGGTTGTTGGAGGTCTTTTATTACTCATTGCTTTTATTTTTCTTTTTAAAATTTTAGATTCAGGGGTATATGTACAGGTTTGTTACATGGGTATATTGTGTTATGCTGAGGTTTGGGGTGTGGACCCCATTACCCAGGTAGTGAGCATAGTACCCAATAGGTAGTTTTTCAACCCATATCCCTTTCCCACCCTCCCTGCTCTGACAGTCCCCAATTTCTATGGTTTCTACCTTTATGTCCTTGTATACTCAATGTTTGGCTCCCACTTATAAGTGAGAACATGTAGTATTTGGTTTCCTGTTTTTACTTTTTACTTGTTTAAGATTTTTTTGTCATTCTGTGACTTTCTTTTTCTCTTTACCCCTTTTCCTGTTGCTGATATGAAATATCCTTGTATCCTTCGTTGCTAGTATAGTGCCAGGCATACACTCAGTGTTCTGTAAATTTTTAAATAAGTAAATGTATAAAATAGTAGAAAAATCATGATAACCCTGAGGAAACCTGGCTCTTCATTAAACCTGCTTAAATAGGAACCAGGTTGTGTGTACAAATATAAACATAAACATACATACAAATGAGGATCTCTGAAGCTTTTTATGTGCTCACTATGCATTCATCTGTTCAAAGCCCTTTACAGGTATTGTCTCATTTGATAATAATAGTTATTATTATTTTAATGGTGATTGCAGATAGTGCTCAGAATGGGTTAGGTACCATTCAGATCACATTACTATGTATTCACAAGAACTCTGCATGGTAGGCACTTTTTTATCTTAACAGAGACATGGGAAAATAGCTTTTGCATTTATACAGCTAGTAAGTAGGAAAATAAGGACTTCAACTTATGCATTCTGACTCCAGAGTCTATACTGTAAACCACTCACACAATACTGCTTATCACCCAAGGTCTCACAAGTGTGGTGTTCCCTAAAAGACACACTCTCTATCCTACCCCAAGGATCATTCCCTAAAATGTCTTCCTTTCCAGCTTCCATGGTAAGTGACTAAAATTTTTATTATTCAGTCATAATCTTTACAGAAGGGACTTAAAGAACTGAAAAATAAAACCCTACAAATGTACTATACAGGATAAAAATGATATAAAGCTGTAATTAATCATTAACATTTTAGCATAAATTTTTTTTATCAGATAAACATAATTGGTCCTTTACTCTTAAGGAAATTGAACATGAGACAGTAAGTCGAGCTGAGAGATGTTGGAGAAGATGGAGTCTCAAAATACAAAAAATGTAGGAGAGAAAAACCAAGTAAGGTGGTTACACTGTAGAATATTTAAAGAAATAGTGAAAAGGGAAGACTTGAAATTTGGAAAAATTTAAAAGCCTTTTAATTTGCTACCATCAAAGTACTCTTTACTGTGTGGTTACTTCTCACCTGATTATGACTAATTTTGAATATTCATTTTATTTTAGATTATGTATTTCACTTTGAGTCATATGACTGGGACTAGTGATTTCTTTCTTTAGCTGAAGCTGAATACCTTAAGAAGTATTATTAATAAGCAAAATTAAGCAAGTTTCTCTTATCTGAAAGAATAATCTCCAATTTTATAGTATAAGTCTAGTGGGAAATCTGTGTCTAATGTAGAATTTTGCTTTAGCAATTACTTTTATTTACACCTTGTTTCAAAACACAGCCATTGAGCTAGGTATTTCTGGGTGATAGTCAACCTCTAATTTTTATTTATTGCCTGCCAACCTTGTACTTTTTAAGCTTATAATAAAGAATACCTGGTTTAAGCAATTTTATAGTAATCCCTCAAATACGAGACTTCATGTAACATGTTTTATAATGACACACACCTCTTTTATAATAAAATTTCATCTTATGAGTCTTTCAAGTAGTAAATCCCTTTTGATTTCTCAATAGGTTAAGGTTCTACATGTATATTATACATGAGTCATCTATTTTTGCTAGCAGTTCACTGATCTCGTAAATTATGAATCTGGGTAAAGAACTACTGAAAATTTAAGTCTTCTTAATTTGGGTGACACATATATTGAGAATGAAAAATTATTCAGCTACCAGTAGCAAATTCCATATAATTGGAAGAGTGACTTTATTAAGCATTTCTCTAATCAATTGGATTTTAAAACAATTCATAGTTATTTAAGAGTTTACTTAAACAGTTACCCTCAGGCAGCAAAACTTTCTCTGGAAGGCTTCCTCAGAAACTAGTCTTGTGTATTCTTTTCCTTGAATAAAACTAAATGGCAAGATTAGGCAATGGACGAATACTTTCTAATTGTTCAGTGTTAGGATGCTAGAACTCACATTAATTTCAGATGAACTTCAATTCCATTTTTCAAGACATTATTATAGAAACAGAGCATTTGGAGAAATGTTAACAGGATATCAAATTATGGATCTTCCCATCTGGAAGTGTCATTTGCCAGAGTTCTCAAGAAAACAGAACCAACAGGATGGATGAATAGATATATATATATATATATAGATCAATGAGAGGGGATTCATTAGGGGAATTGGTTCATGCAATTATGGAGCCTGAAGTTCCACAATAGGCCCTCTGCAAGCTGGCGATCCAGGGATGCTGGTGGCGTGGCTCAGTCCAAGTCTGAATGCCCTAGAACCAGCAATGCTGTAACTTAGTGTGAGGCCAAAGACTGGAGAACCCGAGAACCCAGGGAGAGAGCGGTGTCACTGGTGTTAAGTCCTGAAGTCCAAAGGTCAGAGACCCTTAGGTTCTGATGACATCCAAGAGCAGGAGGAGAAGGATGTTCCAGCTCCAGGAGACAAAAAAAGAAAAAAATAATACTTCCTCTACCTTTTGTGTTCTATCAGGTCCCTAACTGATTAGATGGTGCCTCTCCACACTGAGGGTGAATCTTTCCTGCTCACTCCACAGACTCACACACCTATCTCCTCTGGAAACACCCTCACAGACACATCCAGAAATAATGCTTCAACAATTCTCTAGGTATTCCTTAATCCAGTCAAACTGATATCTAAAATTAACGGTCACAGGGAAGTGAGGCCAAGATCCCAAAGCTGAGAACAGTAAGTGCCAAGTACTCCCACGGTTAAGGCAAGATGGGCCATTTATAAAGGATGTGGCAAAAAAAAATATGTTCTGCCAGTGTTGGTTCAGATTGTATCAAAGAATAATTCAGTAAGAGGTAACGGATGGAAGGGTGCCTTAGTTCTGGCTGTTATAACACATTACAATAGACTGGGTGACCTAAGTAACATTGATTTCTCATGGTTCTGAAGGCTGGAAGTCTGAGATCAGAGTGCCACCATAGCTACGTTCCTGGTAAGGGTCCTATTCCTAGTTGTGTTCTCACATGGCCTTTCCCTGGTGTGTGCATGCAGAAAGAGCTCTTTCTTTCTTCTTTTTATAATGACATTCACCTCATCATGGAGGTCCCACCTATGTGACCTCATCTACACCCTTTAAAGACCCCACTTCCAAATACCATTATATTGAGAATTATGGCTTCAACATAGAAATTTTGAGGTGACACACACATTCAGTCCATAATAGAGAGTAATAGTTATTTAAAGAAAGAGTTGCCCATATTCTTGGACATTTGAATTTCACTCATTAAGAGAGTCAAAGTAGGCAGACTTCAAGAGAGCCACTCAAAGTCTTAGCCCATGAACTCTGAAGTTCAGAAAAAACATAGAGACTAGAGCTTGGCTTGCATCTGGAAAAGTTGAACAACGGGCAAGTTTTGCCAAAAGCCAAAGGATGGGGAAGAATTTGAGTAGGAGCAAAGTGAGCCTCCATGTATGATGGAGCACAGGTATGTCTTTTTTTAGGGCCCAGAGGTGACCCATGATGGGTAGACTGCCATGAGCCCTCTTGACAGGTTTTACCCAAGAAGACCACCTGGAAGGCTGACCCCTAGCTGAATAGGATACATTGCCAGAGTCTGGGGGCTTGAGGGAAATCATATCTTGATAGTTAACTATCACGAGTGGTATAGTATAGCAACTGAACATCTGAGAAAGAAGATCTCCAAGGGACCCACAGAAACACCCGATAAAAGAAGCATTTGATCATCTGGCTCACCCAGAAGGTACCAATATCTGATTACATTAGGAGAAAAAAAGGAAATTATGTTTACACATGTGATGGTGTTTTTAAAAGCGATGGCAGCTTCTGGAGAGTTTAGCCAGGAGTGCAGAAGAATAAATCAACAGTGTAACTTTAATGGGGGATGGTAAGAAACAATAAAGTTGCCTTCTCCTTGAGCCCTAGTGAGTGCAGCTCAGTGAACTAGTTGAAATCGTACAGATTTAAAGGGAAGAGAGCTGGAACCCTGTAATTATCCAAAAATCAGTCTCAGAAACATTGCAATGTTTCTTTTCACAAAGGCCCTCAAGATAAGATAAAGAAAATTAACTTTAAGAAAGCCCCATTGAGTTTTAGAAGCTCAAGTAACGTATTCAACTAGAACATTAGAACTGAAAAGGGAGAGATAATTTGTGTTGGATATTAACTACAAAGTAGTAGGTATCAAATAATCAATATTTCTTACCCTGAATATTGTCTTGAAACAGTCAAGCATGAAACCAAAAGCATAGGCAATAGAATTATTTATTTCCTATTGCTACCATAGCAAATTTAGTAGCTTAAGTAATACAAACATATTATCTCACAGTTCTTTGGGTCAGAAATCCAATGGGCTCATCTGGTTCCTCTGTTCCAATTTCACAGGGCCAAAATCAAGGTGTTGGCAGGGCTGGGTTCCTCTCTTGAGGCTCTAGGACAGAATCTCCTCTTGCTTATTGAGAGTGTTAGCAGAATTCAGAGCTTTGCAGTTCTGTGACTGAAGTACCTGTTTTCTTTGTGGCTGTCAGCTGAGGATCAATCCCAGCTTTTGAAGGATGTCATATTTCTTGGCTTGTGGCTCCCCTTATTTCAGCTTCAAAGCCAGAAATGGCAGGGCAAGTCCTCCTTGTGCTTCAGATCTTTTCTAAATCTTCTATTGTGGCATCTCTTTGGCTGCCTCCAGGAAAGGTCTTCTTTTAAAGACTCAAGTGGTTTGATTGAGCCCACCTAGATAATCCAGGATAATCTCTCCATCTCAGCATTCACACCCTTAATCACATCTGCAAAATTCCTTTTGCTGCCACTTGTGGCAACATATACACCAGTTCTAGGGATTAAGGTACGGACATGTTTGGGGAGCCATTTTTCTGCCTACCATGGTGTTAATGCCTGACAGCCTCTATTTTCATGATGAAGTAGGAGATTCGGTTCTTAGGTGAGAGTGAGGTGGGCAGTGGTGTAACTGAAGAATTGAAAGAAGGAACAGCATTCAGAAATAGCTATAGGGATTAGTGAGAATAGAAATAAATTGAGAACTAAAAGCAAAAACAAAAATGGACAAAAGTTTCTGTGTTGAGAATAAGAGATTGAGAGAGAGTTAAGGCACCATCTGGCAAACCAAATATAAATAACAGTCATGTAATTATTACACTTGCTGATCTGAGGAAGCATCAGTAATTTAAGATTTTGTGTGTATATATATATACATATATATGTGTATATATGTGTGTATGTATGTATATATACACACATATGTGTGTATATATGTATATATACACACATATGTGTGTATATATGTATATATATGTATATATATACACATATATGTGTATATATATATACACACACACACACACGTATATATCTATGAACTATTATACCTATAGCTCTGGATATATAATTTTATATATATATGTATATGTACATATAACTCTTAGATATATATTTATAGCTCTTTTTGGAAGTTCACATGTGGTTAAATAATTTGCATTTGAAATTCTTCACTTCTTAAATAACCATATGCATTAACTTTCAACTAATAAACAAATATCATTGCTGAAGAATAGAAGTAATTTGATACTGTTTTTCATTTGATAACCAGAGTACTGATTTTCAGCAGATGAAAAAACTACTAGGGGTTATGGAGAGTGTAAGGTGGGGTAGAAGTCTCATAACCAAGAGGTTTATGAGACCAGAAAAAATATATTTAATATATAGTTTAATTTTACATTTTAGAAAAGAAAAAATGCTTATACATTTTGAAATATAGACTGAGAATTAATTGAGATAAATTTTTTAAAAAAATTTTAAAAAAGATTGAAAATACATTTAGAGAAGAATCTCTAGATTTCTTTAAGTTTTATTTATTTGACTTGGAAAATATAGGCCTCTGTGTGAAGTCTGCATCATAAGGCTAGGATGATCCTTTCCTGAAGTTGTGTGTGTATGTGTGTGTGTGTGTGTGTGTGTGTGTGTATGCGTGTTTGTGCATGCTCATATATGTGTATATGTTTGTTTTTGCTTATTGCTTATTGCTTACTGCCTTTATTTTTTTTAATTATCAGAGCCATATTCTTTGTTCTGTCACTGGATTGTGGTTGGGTTCAATTAATGATTACCTTTGTCCACCCTAACAGAGCTCCCTCAATTTAAGTTGCCATAGTATATAGCTAATGTTGGAAGTTTCTTTGATCTCAGCCACTCCAGAACAGTAGTTATGGTTTGGTCTATCATGGCTGACTATGGAAACATAAACTAAAAGGAGCTATTGAGTCAATGCTCAATATGGTACACCACTGAGAACTGAACGGGGACCCTGAGCATCAAGTGCATGTCTGGCAAATAAAAGTAAAAAAAGGTATAAGTACCTAAAATAGCAATATAATGGGGTATTGAGAAATAATGGCTTTAACAAACAGTTCCCTCTTATTATACTTCATTAAATAGAAACTTGCTGGGTATGGGTAGTACATGCCTTTAGTTTCAGCCATTCAGGAGGCTGTGGCAGGAGGATTGTTCAAGCCCAGGAGTTCAAGGCTGCAGTGAGCTGTGCCTGGGTGACAGAGTAAGACTCTGTGTCTTTAAACAATTTTTTAAAAAGTACTATAAATGTATATATGTATATAGACTCCCAAGTCTAAATATGCTGAGGAATCCCTAGCCTCTTTGCACCCCACACACAGACATTGCAATCATGGCAGGGGAACAAAATGTAGACTCCCAAGTGCTCCTCTAAACTCCCTTTACTTTCCAGATCATTACTGAAACAGAAGATTAAAATGATCACCTTTCATTCTATTACACTTATCTCAATATTTCAAATTGAATATCTAGGTTTTTAAAAAAATCTTTAACAGAGAAGTAGATTCTCCTTCTTCTTCATCTTCTCCTCTCTTGTCCTCCTTTCCTGGTAAGTTCAGTCCCAAAGCCATTAGTGGGGTTGATCAAGGCAGCATCTATGCCAGAGTTGGGGTAGCTGCAATGGCCCAGCATTGCAGAAGTGGGTGAGGAGGGGTTCCCCATGGAGGGACAGCCTGGTGCAAGGTGTGGAGCACTAGCAGGCTGAGGAGGGCATCACCCAGAAGGGCAGCCCAGAACAGGGTATCAGAGTGTGAGCAATTTAGTGTGGCGCCTATAGGGGGCGTGCCTGGACACATAGTGCCAGAGTTTGCACAGAAGTGTTATGCTCGATGGGAGTGGTCAGTGCCCAGGTGGAGCAAGGAAGGCATCCTCATGGTACGGCAACTCAATACAAGTATATCAGAACTCTGATGGGGTAAAGAGGTCCATACATACAGGGGAGCTGACATGGGATATTGAAGTCTGTAGAGAGTAGGGAGGGTATCTATGCAGGGGATCAGGGCAGGCTGACCTGAAGTGTCAGGACCCAGGCAGAGTGAGGGAGTGTCCTTGCAAGAGAGCAGCCTAGCCCAAGCAAGGTGAGGAGAGCAAGGTGAGAAAAGTTCCCCAATAGGGAATGTCAGAGCCCAGGCAGGTGAGCAGGGTGTCCACATGGGTGGAGGAGGGTCTGGTACAGAGAATTAGAGCCAAAAAGCAGTGAAGAGTACATCCATGGGGGGAGAGAGTGACAGCAGTTGTGGGAGATTAGTTACTAAAAGATTGGGCAAATAAGTAAATGTATGAAGATAAAAGGAACTATATCTCTCAACTTTGGAAAAGGAAATTCCAAATATGGAAAAAAAATCATAAAATAACTAGAAGGTAAAACGAGTTTTGCCTTGTTAGTTTGGAATTAGAGATATCAGTGTGAACTCGTGGTTTTTAATCTACAAAATAATGAAGATACATTTGTAGTATATAGTATATAGATAGATAGATAGATAGATAGATAGATAGATAGATAGATAGATGTTAATGTGAGTGTGTGTGCACATGTGTGTGTTAGAAGGGTCCAGGAATAGCTCTATGTCAGTAACCTCAAGGACTCCTAGCACCCAGATTTTGATTTCTAAATACCATTCTCCATTGTATGGCTGATTCCAAGGCAGGGGTGGGGAATCAGCAACATGGTTCTGGAACATCTTTTTTTTGGCCAGAAAGAAAGTGCTTATAGAACCATGTTGACACATTAAAAGGAAAGAGAATCCAGTTTGAAGGACTTCACACTGGCCAAATGAAAGCCAATTTGAACATAAAATAATAGTCATGGATTATAAATCTTGAACAAAATAGGAAACCATGAGTATATATTCTTTAATGGGGGACAGGATATATAGAGCCACAAAGTAACTCTTCATAGAATACTTATTAATGACAAAGGGAAAATTAGTAATTTTCCTAATTTTGGAGAACTCTGGCAGGCACCATCTTAATCAAGTGATTAGAGAACATGATTGTACTTGGGACAAATTGAATTGTGCATTATCTGATAGAATGCAATGAGAAGAACACAACCTTTCTGCAGTATACTTGCCAAAGATGCATAAGCTGAATGTAATAAGGAAACGCTGGAAACCCTAAATTTAGGGTTATTCTACAAAATATCCAACCTGCAGTCTTCAAAAGTGTCAAGGTCATTAAAGTCAAAGAAGGGCTGAGGAACTATTCTAGATTTAGGAGCCTCAGGAGACGCAGCACTGAAATGCAAAGTGTGATTCTGAACTGGATTCTCTACCCTTGAGGATATTTTTTTGATAACTGGTGACATTTGAATGGATTAGATGGTAGTGGTGTGTATCAATGCCAATTTCCTGATTTTGATGCTTATCTTATGGTATTATAGAATAATTTCCTTGTTTTTAGAAATTACAAACTGTTAGCTAGTAGTGGTATCTCTTGTTTAAAAAAATAAATCACCACTGTATTAATTTTCTAGGGCTGCTGTAACAAATTGCCAAAAACTACATGACATAAAATAACAAAAATTTATTCTCTCAAGGTTTGGGAGGTCAAAAGTCTAAAATCAAGATATCAGCAGAGTTGGTTCCCTCTGAAAGGTTCAAGGGAGAATCTAGTGGTATAAGGAAAATGCTGGCCTCATAACATGAGTTAGGGAGGAGTCCCTCTTTGTAACTGTCTTCTGGCTTGCAGGGTTTCTGCAGAGAGATCAGCTGTTAGTCTGATTGGCTTCCCTTTGTAGGTAACCCGACCTTTCTCTCTGTCTGCACTTAACATTTTTTCCTTCATTTCAACCTTGGTGAGTCTGACGATTATGTGTCTTGGGTTGCTCTTCTCAAGGAGTATCTTTGTGGTGTTCTCTGTATTTCATGAATTCGAATGTTGGCCTGTTTTGGTAGGTTGGGGATGTTCTCCTGGATAATATCCTGAAGAGTGTTTTCCAACTTGTTTCCGTTCTCCCCGTCACTTTCAGGTACACCAATCATACATAGGTTTTGTCGTTTAACATAGTTCCATATTTCTTCGAGGCTTTGTTTTTCTTTTTCATTCTTTTCTCTCTAATCTTGTTTTCATGCTTTATTTAATTAAGTTGATCTTCAATCTCTGATATCCTTTCTTCTGCTTGATCTATTCAACTATTGATACTTGTGTATGCTTCACGAAGTTCTTGTGCTGTGTTTTTCAGCTCCATCAGGTCATTTATGTTCTTCTCTAAACTGGTTATTCTAGTTGGCAGTTCCTCTAACCTTTTTTTGAGGTGCTTAGCTTTTTTTTGCATTGGGTTAGAACATGCTCCTTTAGCTTGGAGGAGTTTGTTATTACCCACCTTCTGCAGCCTGCTTTTGTCAATTCATCAAACTCATTTTCTGTCTAGTTTCGTTCCCTTTCTGGTGAGGAATTGTGATCTTTTGGAGAAGAAGAGGCATTCTGGTTTTTGGAATTATCAGTCTGTTTGTGCTGGTTTTTCCTCATCTTTGTGGATTTATTTACCCTTGATCTTTGCCGTTGGTGATGTTCAGATGGAGTTTGTGTATGGTTGTCCTTTTTGTTGATATTGATGCAATTGGTTTCTGTTTGTTAGTTTTCTTTCTAACAGCCAGGCTTCTCTGCTGCAGGTCTTCTGTAGTTTGCTGGGGTATCTAGACCCTTTAGCCTGGTTATCACTAGCAGAGGCTGCAGAACAGCAAAGATTGCTGCCTGCTACTTCCTCTGGAAGCTTCATCCCAGAGGGGCACCCGCCAGATGCCAGCCAGAGCTCTCTTGTATGAGGTGTCTGTCAACCACTGCTGGGAGGTTTCTCCTTGTCAGGAGGCACAGGGGTCAGGGACCCACTTGAGGAGGCAGTCTGTCCCTTAGCAGAGCTCTAGTGCTGTGCTGGGAGATCTGCTGATCTCTTCAGAGTTGGCAGGCAGGAACGTTTAAGTCTGCTGAAGCTGCATCCACAGCAACTTATTCTCAAATGGTTTAGAGGAAACAAGTTCTTTGTATTAGACTTGCAATTTTTTTTTACAAGTTTAAGACTATTTTAAAATTTGAAAAATTAGAAACAAAACAGAAGAATAGCTGTGTTAAATTAGTATAGTGTTTAATAGCACAGAATAAAATAAGGCTGTCCAGGTTTGAGCTCCACTGCTTTTTCATTGTGTGAATTTGGGCAAGTCACTTAACCCATTTAAATCTCACTCCTTTGTAAATAAAATGGGAATACAAAAGTGGTATTTACTTCAAAGGTTTGTAAAGATTAATCAATACAATGGTTGTGAAGAGCTTAGCAAAGTACTTAGAATTTAGTTACCGTTAATAAACATTAATATAATTATTAACATCATCATAGATAAAATGTTCTTATTTTTGCTTTTTGCAATAACTGAAGGTCAGTGATGAGCCTGATAAAATATTCTTGAACTTAGGCCAATGAGACTTGTTCCTTCTATGCTAGTCAACTAAAACCATATGTTTTTACTTTCTTCTTATGGGTTACAATTAATTGTTTCATGCTTTAAAACATTGCATTTGAACAACCTGGGCAATATAGCAAGACCCTGTCTCTGCCAAAATAAAAATAAAAAATAAGTTAGCCTGGGATAGTGGCATGTGCCTTTAGTTCCAGCCACTTGGAAGGCTAAGGCGGGAGGATCACTTGAACTCAGGAGTCCAAGGCTGTAGTGAGCTGTGGTTATGCCACTGCATTCCAGCCTGGCCAACAGAGAGAGAGCCTGTCTCTGAAAAAAAATGTGGCATTTGACCTTTAAATCTATTAATATCACCATTCAAAAGTCTGGAGATTCTCAAAAGTCCAGCTTTATTATCATGGTTAATAAGTATCTCTGTCTAATGTTGGTTGTTATATCACTTAGGAGTGCCTTCGTCTACAAGTAAGATAAGTAAAACCAGAGTGGCTAAAACAAGTAGAGATTCATTTGTATCACATATGAAGAAGTCAAGAAGTAGACAGCAAAGGCTGTCGAGGCAGTTCACTGATGCCAGTAAGGACCATTCTTGGCATATTAGACTTTGTCCTTCTCTTTAACTGCCTCATACTTGCAACATAGTTACAGTACATTGAAGTTGTATATCTATCTACTCTTTAGGCATGAAAAGAAGAGCAGGAACAGACTAAAAAATTATACCATGTCTGTCTTTTTATTTTTTTAATCAGAAAAAAAACCTTTCCCCAAAGCTTCCATGCACCACACCTTTCTTACATCACCTTGATCAGAACTGGGTCACATGATACTCCAGAGATGAGTGGCATTGGGGATTGGAAAGGAGAGGAATGTTATTACTATAATCCAGATCAGAACTGGGACAGGGTCTACTCTCCCAGTAGGACTTTTCTTAGCATGTTAGCTAAACCTTTCAGGGTTTCTCTGATCAAGGAGGAAGTGAAGGGGAAACATTAAGTGTAGGCAATGGATGGCTCCTGTTGTAACTAGCTATGGGAACTTTGCCAATCTTCAGAGATAAAATTCCTCCTTTCAAAAAAAATTTAATATACTACACCAAAATAAAAATTTTAAGAAAAATAAACAAAAGATGTAATATGTCACTTTAGCACCAGATACTTCTGAAAAAAATCAACTAATATACATAAATGAAATAAGCAATGAGAAGATATACAGAGCATTTTGGTATATAGTTAGCATATTTTTCAGATGTGAATGTAAGACAGAAACACATAGATTCTTTCTTTATTGAAAATAGGCTAAAAGCTGTTAAGTTAGTTCCAGTTTGGGATTATAAACTCTTAACTTTGGAAAGAAGTAAAAACTTTTTCATTGTGTGAGAGAGATGAAATCCAAAATCCAATCAGAGGTCCCTGAAGAGAAGTGGAGACCATGTTTCTATTTTCATGATCGAAAAAAGACCTAAAATTAGTAGAATACATGTCCAAAAATGATTCATCAACATGATCTTAGAGATAATCTAGTCCTACTTTCTTTTTGCAGATAGGAAAGTACTGAGGCTCAGATAGCGATTAGGCATGTTACCCGAGATTGCATAATTGTTAGGGGACATGGAACTCGATCTGAGACCTCCTGACCCCAATCTAGTGTGCTTTTATCTGTAACCTTCTGAGGCTAAGACAGTCCAACAACCTGGAAAAAGGAATGTGTAATAAGTTGTCTTCATTCCCAGTAAAAAGAGAAGAGACAGGAAGTGAGTAAATTCCCTGGAGAGTTTAAACTCCCAGCTAGACAGAACCAGAGCTGAAGGATTTGAATATCATGAACGGAGAGAGAAAATAGCTGTGAATATTTGGTTTTATGTAACCAGCAAGACTTTTAAAACCCTAAACACGCACACACACACACACACACACACACACACACACACACACACAGTCTCTTTCTCTCTCTTGCCTCACCTCTCTCTCTCTCTGCCTCTTTCCTCTTCTCGCTTTCTTTCTTCCCATATACATTTATTGAGCATCTATTTTCTATCCGGCACAAAGGGGTATAAAATAAGTCCTAACTTTTGTACAATCTAGGTTTTAAAATCTGCTTTCCGATTTTACATGTGATCACAGAGAATAAAAATTATGTTTCACAGTCTACCAGGAATAAACTCTCACAATAAGTTCAACATGGTTAGTTTTTTTTCCAAAGTTAGAATGATTTTCTAATTCCTTAAAATGGCACTAAATGAAGCAATTGGCTTTGGGGGGCTCTTTGTGATTGTTGATAAATATCTATCTTTAAAATTTAAATCACATTCATTGTTGTGAGACACACAGTGGAACAGATAGAAATCAAGACATCTCATCTCTTGCAACATTAAGAATCTACTCAATGAATTTTTCTAGATTTAAACAACAGCATCCAGTCTCCCATCTCGATTTCTATCTGGCCTATGCTTACTGAGTAGAATGGTGAACAGCACTTCTCACGCTTCAGATATCACTACTTTTTAGAATATACATAAGTTAAAGCGTATACATTGCAATACCATATAAACAAGTATATATGACTATGAAAATGTAGGATTACAGCCCAATAGCTTGTGAGTTCCTAAAATGAACATCAGTTTCCATCTGGATCAGGAAAGGGCAATAAGCAATTCACAAATAAAGGACTGCTTAGAGGTCTACCATGAAAGACAATCATTTATTAGGAGAAGATAACTAACAAGGAACATCTCCCTCTGTCAAGTGTTGTAAATGCCTTATCTCTTTTAACCCTCAAAGGAACAGAATGAAGTAACTTTGTTAACCTTAATGATCAAAAACAGAAATAATTCAGGAACTTCTTAAGATCACGCAGCTGGTAAGTGGTGGAGCCAAGATTTGAACCCAGGTTTGTATGACTCTGAAATTTACGTTCTTGTGATGACCAAATTCTATTTCCTAATAAGACAGCACAGCTAAAGCTACATGAAATTCCCTTTTTATATATAGCTATGGGACAAATCTCTACCTGGTGTCCGGCCAATGATAACTTAGTGAGAGCCTCCTAAGAAACTGGTATTTTGAGTTTGAGGGCTCCTCTGAACATGTCTTCTTATTCTAGCATTTCTGTTGCAACACTCAGCATCCAATTTCTGGCTTGTCTCTTACAAGGTTAAGAATCTACTCAATGAATTTTTTTTTGTTCAAACCTCACTCTTGCCTTCATATTAATTTTTCTTTCATTCTGTGCTTTGTCCCATTTTTATGTGCAGTTAGTTTAGTTTATTGCATTGTCATGAAGTAATTGCTTTAAAGCCTATCTATAATAAGTCATGATATAAAGAATTAAATAAAGATCTAAATATAAAAGTATTAATAATCAGAACATGAACTTTAAGAATGAGGCATTAACTTAAAATTAATAAATTCATAAACTATAGAAATGTATGTAGTAATATAATTATACATACTAGCTTTTTATTGTTGCTGATACAAACCAAAGCATTTACCTGTTATGTGTAAGAAAAGAGAGAACTGTGAAGAAGGAAGATTTTGCCAATAAAGGAATGGGTATTCTATTTTTTTTTTTATAACCAGTCACATGTGCTATTTGTCAGATATTACATAAGCCCTGTGGTTAAAAAGATGAGTAAGACATATTCCCTGTAATCCCAGATACTTGGGAGGCTGAGGCATGGGAATCACTTGAATATGGGAGGCAGAGGTTGTATGAGCCAAGATTGCACCACTGTGCTCCAGCTTGGGCCACAGAGTGATTTCTGTCTGAAAAAAAAAAGACATATTTTCATATTCCATACATATATATTTTTTTATCAACTATATATTGTCACAAATCAAAAATTTTTTAAAAATTAAAACTAGTTCCTAGCATTAGTTATAGAGAATTGCCATAAAGTGTGATTTGTGCTAGAAAGGAGTCATAGAAAAGACATGCTGAAGTAAGGTAGTAAAATGTCTGAAAGCTGGCCCTGGTGCAGTGGCTCATGCCCTTATCCCAGCACTTTGGGAAGCCAAGGCAAGTGGATCTCTTGAGGTCAGGAGTTTGAGACCAGCCTGGTCACACTGAAAGCCTGTCTCTACTAAAAATACAAAAATTAGCTGGGCATGGTGATGTGCACCTGTAATCCAGCTACTCAGGAGGCTAAGGCAGGAGAATTACTTGAACCCGGGAGGTGGAGGTTGCAGTGAACCGAGAATGCAATGCGTCACTGTACTTCAGCCTGGGTGACGAGTAAGACCTTGTCTCAGAAAAAAAAAAGAATAAAGAAAAGAAAAATGACTGAAAGCTTAACTTGTAAAGTGAGGCAGACCTTGATTTGAAGTAAATTCCTCACTGTATTATTTTCCTAGGGCTGCTGTAACAAATTACCATACTGGGTGGCTTAAAAATATAGAAATTAATTTTCTCATAGTTCTGGAGGCCAGAAATTTGAAATGAAGTTGTCAGCATGGTTGGTTCCTTCTGGAGGTTCTGAGGGAGAATCTGTTTCATGCCACTCTCCTAATTTCTGACAACTTCAGCAATCCTTGATGTTCCTCGGCTTGTGGCTGCTTCACTCCAATCCCTGCCTCCATTGTCACATGGCCCTTGTCCCTTTGTGTCTTTATCTTCACATAACCTTCTTATAAGGACACCAGTCATTGGTCTTAGGGCCCACTCTAATTCAGCATGACTTCATTTTAGCCAATTACAACAGCAAAGACCCTGTTTCCAAATAAGGTCATATTCTGAGGGGAGGGGAGGGGAGGGGAGAGGAGGGGAGGGGAGGCAAGGCGAGGTGAGGCAAGGCGAGGCGAGGCAAGGCAAGACAAAGTGAGAACAGACTCAGTTACTACAAAACTCAGGTTCTTTTTGGAACAATCCTTTCTCAGTTTTAGTCCACACATACTCTGGCCAGTTTCAATCATTTCCCTCCTAGCTATTACCTGTCAGTCCAGCCTGTCATGACTGACTCATCTTTTGGATCCTTTTTTCACCATGAATATTGATGTTCTCTCCCCCTGCCTTTCCTTTTCATAATTTTTTAATAACTCTAATTAATTTATATGTTTATGACATATTCAATGCTCCAGGTCCATTTCCTTGATCTACTTTACAGTAATAACCTTCACCTCTAACCCACTCACATAGCCATCCACACATCTAATGTCTTCAACCCAGGGATTTCTCTCTTGAACTTTCCTCTCTTCCCATCTCTTCTATTCCCTCAATTTTAATAAGTTTGTTTTTGTTCTTATTGTGACCTTTTCTATTCTCCAATTTATGTATTCTTAGCTTCTAAGTATACTATAGTCTCAGCATCATTTTCTGCTTATCACACCCCCTTTCAACAAGCAGGTATGATCTTGTGCTTTGATGCTATAAGCATGTTCCAGGTCACTTGGTTGACAGCATAAATCAGTCTGCTCCAACTTCTCCAAATTTCTGAATTTATTACTCATTTTTCACTTTTTTTTTTTTTTTTTTTTTTGCATTTCAGTAGTCTTAGGGTTGACTCACAGCACTAAATTTAGGGTTATAACCTTATTTTTTTTTTCTGGATAATAGACTGTGTTTTTCCTTGGTCTGTGCTTTTTATAGACATCTGGATAAATATACTTCCTGTAATTGTTCAATCCTGAATCCTATCCTTGCTACAGCACTTATAGGTTAAAATATTACTAATTGTACCCACCCCCACATGTAACATCTAGATAGTTACCTATCCAGGCAGAATCTCGGGGCTCATGATGTCAAGTATGTACTCACCAACCTCCTTCCTCCTTCCTCCACTAAGCAGTCTCTTTGACTGCTTAGTGGAAAGTATACTCCATTAATCCATAAATCTGATTTGCATTATTAAATCCCTACTGACTTGTGTTCTCTAATCCCACTTCAAAATTTCAAAATACTGTGAGAGAAAATTGAATACTTATGTTGGTTGAGAGCTATTAAAAATTTACGTTTTCCAAGCTCAATGAGAAAAGCAATTCTTTTAATCGTTCTTACTCGGTTCTAACGTATTCATGCACACGAATGTTCATTGCAGCACTGTTTACAATAGCAAAGACTTGGAATGAACTCAAATGC
Source organism: Cacajao melanocephalus (assembly GCA_963573385.1). Classification (NCBI taxonomy): domain Eukaryota; kingdom Metazoa; phylum Chordata; class Mammalia; order Primates; family Pitheciidae; genus Cacajao; species Cacajao melanocephalus. Next base: position 88,581 of record CAUYLG010029453.1, on the reverse strand, counting down.
CCATCGATGATAGACTGGACAGGGAAAATGTGGCACATATACACCATGGAATACTCTACAGCCATAAAAAATGATGAGTTTGTGTCCTTTGTAGGGACATGGATGAACCTGGAAACCATCATTCTCAGCAAACTGACACAAGAACAGAAAATCAAACACCGCATGTTCTCACCCATAGGTGGGTGTTGAACAGTGAGAAAACATGGACACAGGGAGGGGAGCATCACACACTGGGGTCTGTCGGGGGGGGACTAGGGGAGGGACAGCAGGGGGTGGGGAGCTGGGGAGGGATAACATGGGGAGAAATGCCAGATATAGGTGATGGGGAGGAAGGCAGCAAACCACATTGCTGTGTATATATATATATATATACCTATGCAACAATCTTGCATGTTCTTCACATGTACCCCCAAACCTAAAATGCAATAAAATATATTATAAATAAATAAATAAATAAATAAAACAGTCAAAATTCTTTATGGTTCTTCACAATCCCCTTATTATTAAAAAAAAAAAAAAAAAAAAAAAAAAAAAAAGAGAGGGAGATAATCTACTTTACATATAACCTACAATTTGTATATATTGTAAGAATACCCTCAGTAGCTATTATTTCCGACATGTTATTCCTTCATCATCTTTCTCTCTTCTGCATTAAGGTTCTTTGGCAGGGATGACACAAATAAACTCTTCCTCCTTTGAAAAATGGAATTTATCAGAAGGTTATTGTGAGATCATGGTATCAATAAGAAGCCTAGAGAGGTGGACTTGGAAATTTGTGAAAATCGAGGAAGCCCCAGAGGGAATTAGAAAATAGTCTCTTTGATGACAAAAATAGCTTAGTATTGCATGCCTGATTTCTTTAATGAATACAGCTATTTCTGGTCTCTTGTCATTCTGCTCTCTGGAAAGAGAGCATCTAAATGACGTATGTTGTATTACAGAAGTTGCTTCTCAGCTGAGTGGAAGCAGGGCCTCCAATTATCCATCAAGCTGTAACTGATGGAGAGGCAATACTTCCCCAAAAGGTAATTGAGAAGGGAAAATTAATATTACGAAATCAAAACACAACAAAATTCCACCATACTTCCTGTCTCTGAAAAAGAATTGGTTCTACTCTTTCTCAATTTTCACACAGGTTTCTTGGTTCATCCCTCGTTAGACTTTTTTATAACCTTCCTTTGCAGTATACTCCTTCTAATAGTGAATCTTCTTTTTATCAAGAAAAAAACCATAATCTCTTTTCAGGCCTCCAAATTAGAAGTCTCAGAGTCATTGTTGACTTTCTTACCTATCATCCATAGATATTTCACTGATTTTAAAGTTTTGTCAATATTATGCAAAAAATGTCTCTTCAATTAAGCTCCTTTCTCTTTGCCTCAGTTCAAGCTGTCCTGGACAATTTCAAGAACATTCTAGATAATTTTCTTTCCTTCAAACTTTCCTAATCTAGTTTTTGACATTATTCCAGAATTATTTTTCAGATTGTCAAAATACCAAAGAAGCAAACGATAATCTTGTTACTTACTTGCTTGAAAAGACTGTATATGGGAAGTTGTGCATGGGTTATATGAAAATACTACATTATTTTATATAAAGGATTTTAGCATCTATGGATTTTGGCATATGTGGGGCTGGGTCCTAGAACCAATCCCCTACGGATCCTGAGGGACTACTGTATATATGCACTATATACTAACACACACACACACACACACACACACACACACACACTGATTCATATAATTTATATTCAAGCCCTGACATAATTTACATTCTAGAAGGCAACACAGAAATTAAACATGAACAAAAAAGTATAATGTAGGGGATATAAAGTGTTATGGAGATAAATAAATCTTGGAAAAGGGGATAAGGAATGCTGAGGAGAGGTTGCAATGTGTAATTGGTAGTCAGAGAAGGTCTCACTAAGAAGACAGAATTTTGAGCAAAGATTTAAAAGGTAGGAAAGCAGGTGGCAATCTGGGGGGAAAATGAGGTAGGAGTGTAGTTAATAATGTTCAATAACAGTGTGTCATTGAAGAACGAGTATACTAGTGTGAAGGAACAAGGAGATGAGAGGGAAAGAGTGATAGCCGAGGAGAGCAAATTAAAAACAGGGGTCATGCCAGGCACAGTGGTGTCAGCCTGTGGTCCCAGCTACTTGGGATGCTGAGGTGGGAGGATCTCTTGAGACCAGCAGTTCTAAACTGTAGCAAGCCATAATCACGCCACTGCATTCCAGTTTGGAGATATACATATATATGGTGCAGTGGTGTGATTATGGATTACTATGGTTTAGAGATATATATTTCCAAACTGGAGTGCAATGATGTGATTATGACTTGTTACAGTTTAGAACTCCTGGTTTGATTTTGAAATACATGTATATCTCAAAATCAAATATACACACACACACATATGTATCTATATATGTATATATGTGTGTATGTGTATATATATGTATACATATGTGTGTGTGTATACATATATATATACGCACACACACACATATATATATACGTATATATATATGTAAATTAAAACAGGGGCCAGATTATCCAAGACTTTGTAAGCCACTGACTCTGAATAAAGAATTTGGTCAGAGAACTGACAAGATCTGACTTCTCTTTTTAAAGGCTCACTCTGGTTGCTGGGCTGAGCATAGACTTTGGTGGAACTCTTATTACACTATACAATTATTAGTTGTTTATTTATTTCTAGCATCTCTCCATCTTTAAGGACAAATCCTGCATTTTGTTTATGTTAATGTGCTTGCAGATGTTTGGGGGACTTACTAAGTAATCATGTATTTGTTGAATTAGTTCCATTTCTTTATCAGGCGTAAGAGAAATACATGTATTAAATGCAATCAGAAACTATTATATTAAGTTTAATTGCATAGACAAGCAAAACTAAATTGATAAAGACAGTAGACTGTAGAAGGGGAAAAAGAGAAGAAAGTTAAATAAACTCATATATAGTTAAATAAAGAATATAGTTTTAAAATAAATAATGAAATACAATATTGTTCCTAGAGTTTAAAAATGAATTAGGACCTAAAAGAGTACAGAACTCTAGCATAATAATAGTATAAATTAAGCAAATAAAATGATGCCAACTTACCAACTATACTGTAATGCAGTATGTCTCCACTAAAATTAAATAGGCTGCAACTCTCTGGAAAATTGGCCATTTTTCAAATGACTGTGTCAAACAGCAGTGTAGACAAATCATCAAATAAGTATCCCACAGTTAAATAAATGAGTATCCTGAATCTAACTCAAATTATGTGTTTGGGGCATGTATGTTACTTCCAAATACAAATTTGTGACTTTATTGATTTTTCAGACAATTCATAGGTTTCACTGAACTTATTCTTTTGCACCAATTGTTTGGCACATTTGAAAAGCTGTATTCATAAGTTTAGCTAGAAAATATTTATAAGCCCTATGGTGCCAGGCATTGGCAAATGTCCTCCCCTGGACATGTGCTCAAGGGAACAAGCCGCACAACTGCTTCCCTCCCACATAATCCCTATGGTTCATTGAAATTGGATGACCTTCCTGGGAACTCTTTACTGTGGCCTCTATGGATGCCAAAAGCCCAAGAAAGCTTGCTGAGTTGTTCTCATTCAAATACTGCACTTGCTGGGTTCTTATTCAGGCCTCTTTAGACACACTTCCTTCTTGCTCAGCAAAATAGCTAATTGGCACAGAAAATATCCTAGCTTTGTCCATTTTCTATAGAAGTTGAAAATGCTTCTACTTGACTGTGCTGACAGAATTATATTTTCAATGGTATGAATACCCCAGACATTTCAATGACAATTTTGGGAACAAAATAATACATGTAATATAGTTGGTTGGTCTTAAACAGCCTTATGCCTAAGTATAAGCGATCACAAGCAAAAATCCTGCAAAATTAGGGGCTAAGAAATGAGCGTTTGGGATATAATCATTTACATTTGACAAAGGCTGCACATAGTGCCTTTCTGTTTCTGTGATTTTTACCTTAATTGGTTCATTTTCACTATTATACATTTAATCTGTTTGCCACTAGTAATAAATAAGCAGGGCTGTTGTGATTGGTTTCCAAGAATTATTTTTCCATCAGGTCAAGAAAGCATGTTGCAATGTCAGGATTAAAGAAAACTCTGCTTGTATTTGTTGGCCAAGAGCCCAAGTCTTATATATGTCTTTGTGGGGGTGCTGTGGGGAGACCCTTTAATTCATATTTTTAGGTCGTCTCCTTCTCACAGACTTGTGTAGAGGAAAAAGGGAGATATAATTTCTTGTGAGAACACTTGGATCAGGTGTCAAAATTATTGAAAACCTTTTAAGCCATGATTAATATTTTGAATGTTTATTTATGTCCACTTCCCAAGAGCTACCTTAAATTATTTGCATATGTATGTAGGTATACAACTTCTTTGAATTCATGGAGATGTAAAAAGGTTTTGTTGAGTCTTCGGAAAATAGAGGATAATGATGCTCTTTAGCTGTGATATTTTATGCTGGTTAGTTATATTGATATATATTGCATTCAGATATATCATTAAAAACAGGAGATTATTAATATTTTGCTTTGTATTTCTCATTGCATGTTGTTAGGTTTTGGGCTATTCACTGATAAGATTGTAATTCATGACATCACTGTCCTTGTGTTTAAAAGATCATGCCAACACAGTGACTAACCAGGTAAATAGTTATGTACAGAAAAAATCCAGTCATTGGTATTCATTTCTGTACTCCATGTATAAGACGTTCATTTATGCTGTCCTGTTTTCAATGCTAGAAGTTATTTGATTCAGCGAAATTCTGTGTGTGCACAATATGCCCGGAACTGTGCTATAAATATTTGAATGGATAAAAAAGTCTCCTAGAGAACTTTTGTTTAGATCCTGTTTGAATTGTGATTCCTAATTCTTGCCAAGTTGTTTTGTAGGAATTAACTTTTAAAGAATAGTTTCCAAGGGTAATAGTTTATTCTCTCCCCAACTCCCCCCAAGTTAGAGACCCATTAATTTGTGAAGCAAAACTTAAAAACAATTTTCAAGACCACAGTGAGTCAAATGGATTGGTGCTTGAGAAGGAAAAAAAAATGCCAGATAAAACAGAATTGACAGTTCTAGAAATAAACCCAAAATACACATAGGAATTTAGTATGTGGAAGATCTGTTATTTCAAGTCAGTGGGGAAAGATCAATTAGTTAACAGGCAGTGTTCAGATAGCTGGCTAGTCATTTGGATGAAGAGGAAGCTAGATCTGTATTTTAAAGCTCAAATAAATTCCTGGTAAAGCAGTGATTTAAAATAGTAATAACAGTAATAATAATAATACAAAGAATCATAAAATTAGAAAAAATATTATTATAAAATGAGCAAGATAGTTTTAAAAAATTTATCACCTATAGGATATAGAAAAAAGAAATGGCACAATTGACTATAAAAATATTTTAAAATTCCATACAGAAGAATTATACAAAGTACAGCAGAAAAATTTACATAGCAAAAATTACCAGAAAAATATCAAAAGAAAAATCAGAAAAAAATTTGATGAACATATAATAAACAAAAGCAATAATTTTCTAGATATATGAAAATATTCATAGACCTGTAAAAAGATAAGAGCTGGAAGACAAATTGGCAAAAATGTAAAACAAAGAGTTCACAGAAAAAGAAACATAAATACTCAATAATCATTGATTTCACAAATATATGCTGAAAACCTACATATTCCAGGATTATTGAAGGTGCTTAGCATATATCAGAGAACAAAACAGATACAATATATCTGAATGTATCAACATTCTGTTATTGGGGTGATGGTGAAGAAGACAATAAATAATGTACCTAATACGGAACTAATTATACAATATGTTAGAACCATGGTTCCCAAACTGTGTGCCAAAGCACCGTGGGATGTTACAGCAAAATTGTAGGTTCACTGCAGGTTGTTTACATTTTTAAAGGAAATATAGTACTATGGTCTGAATGTTGCTGTCATCCCAAAACCTAGGTTGGAGTTTAATCTGCATTGTGATAGTAGTAAGCGGTGAAATCTTTTGGAAAGTGATAAAGTCATAAGTACCCTGCCCTTAAGAATGGGATTAGTGTCGTTATAAAAGTAGGTGAAGAGAGTGTATTTGTCTTCCCTACTTCTGCCATGTGAGGACACAGTGAGAAGACATCGTCTACAAGCAGTGGGCCTTTAACAGACACCAGTTCTGCTGGAATGTGGATCTTGGACTTTCCGGCCTCCAGAACAATAAGCAATAGATTTATTTTGTTTACAAGTTACTCAGTCTAAGGTATTTTGTTACAGCAGCAGGGACATACTAAATCACAAAGCAGTGTCTGTCAGACAATACACATATTACTAGCTGCAAAATCTCATGTTTTCAACATTAGATTATACTAAATTTCTTTCAGTGACATATCTTTTCAAAACCAGCTGTTTGGTAATTGTGACAACAAGCAAGTAACTGTACAAAAAGCAGTGTGCATTGCGAGGTGAGGGTGGTGGTGTGCATTATGATTTCCAGCATTGATAAGCCATTTAGGGTTCAAAAGGCATACACTTCCCATTCATGAGTAATTGTTGTTATAGTCAAATAACATATAAATATCATTTTCTTTCAATTTATGCATCCTATTTTTTCAAATAACAATTTGTTAGTACATAAATACATATTGTTTGAACCTATTTAATAAATAAAAATTATTAGATGTTACTTTTGGCCAGAGGTGCTGTGAAAAATTATTGAAGGCATCATGAATTGATAAGCTGGGAACCTCTGTGTCAGAGAGGAATAAATGCTGCCAAAATAAGAGTGGAACACATTAAGTTGGTCTGCAAATGCTGAGGGTAGGAATAGGGTGGTTTGCTATTTTAAATAGGGTGTATAGGTTGCGTTTCACTGAGAAAGAGACATTTAAGCAAAGCCTGGAAGAGGTCGGAGAGTGAAACATGTAGATACCTGAAACAAGAATGTTCCAAGCAGAGGGCACAGCCAGTGCAAGAGCTCCAAGGTTAGAGTATGTTTCAAACATCCAAGGAGGCCAGTGTTGCTGGAACATAGTTGATATGGTTTGACTCTATGTCCCCACCCAAATCTCACCTTGAATTGTAATTCCCATAATCCCCATATGTCAAGGGCAAGACCAGGTGGCAGTAATTGGATCGTGGGTGCAGTTCCCCCATGCTGTTCTCATGGTAGTGAGTTCTCATGAGATCTGATGATTTTATGAGCATCTGGCATTTCCTCTGCTTGCAATCACTCCATCCTGCTGCCCTATACAGAAGGTGCCTGCTTCTCCTTTGCCTTTGCCATGATTGTAAGTTTTCCTGAGGCCCTCCAAGCACTAAGGAATTGAGCCCATTAAATCACTTTCCTTTATAAATTACCCAGTCTCAGGTATTTCTTTACAGCATTGTGAGAATGGACTAATAAAACAGTGATTCAAAAGGAAAGTGAGAGGAAGTAAAGTCAAGCAGGGGCCAGGGGGGCAAGCCACACACAGGCCAGTAAATAACTGTAGGTTTTGCTCTGTGAGAAATACAGAATCATGGCATTTTAAAATCAGCTTTTTAATCTACATAAATTCCAAAATAAAGAAATATTTTGGTTGAAAAACACACTTATATTTGAATTTTCTGATGTTTCAATAAACTACACCATGCAGAGTTGAAATATATAAAATTCGAGTTACTATTGTATATGTTTCCAAATTTAAATATATTTTATAATAATTAAATGTCTATTGTCTTATAAAACAACTTTCTAAGTTAGAAGTGAACCATTTAATGACATTGTTGCTTAAGATATAAAGTGATCATAGAGGATATAACAGACTATAAACAAATGCTTTACTTGCCACTCCATTTTCCCCTACAGAAAAAAACCTTTCTGGTAACTTAGCATAGTAATGCCCAATCATAAATTTAAAAATAAATGTATGTATAGAATAGAAGGAGGTAATTTTATTTTGCAGTATATTTCACCATCAAACATCTAAAGAATTATACATAGTAAGTGAATTATTTTTAAACAGTGATCGTTAAGGTTACATTTTCTGAAAGCTTTTAGAGGGATGGTATACTAACATTTTAAAATATTTTAAATGACAAATATTCTATATTATATGAATATTCTCAATTACATATATGATTTCCTTTTGCCTGGGATTAAAATCCTATAGTCTTAGTTACTCCATATATATACTATCACTTGAGTTCATTTGAAGTAGGGTACTTATAGACAAATAAGTATTAAAGTTACTGTTTATATCCTGAAAAGAGCAATATACCATCAGATATAGTTAAGTCACAGCATAAGTTTATTTGTGTAAATATTATTCTGTTGAATACTTTTTAATGTAGCAAATGATACTAGTAATCGAACATTTTTCAATTAATAGTAAAGGAGCTGGGTGGAGCGAGATGGCCAAATAGAAACCTTCACCTATCAACCTGTCTGCAGGAAACCAAAATTTGACAACTGTCTACACAAAAAAACCACCTTCCTAAGAAACAAAATCATAGTACTTGGTTTTAACTTCATACCACTTTAACTTTAAAGAGGATAGGAAAGATACTCTTGAATTGCCGACACCATCCTTCTCCCATTTTCTGGTAGCCGCCACATGGCATGGAGAATCTAAGTGCTTGAGGGAGGGAAAACGCAGTGCCTATGAGACTGTGCATTGAATTCATGGTTACCATGTTAGAGCAGAAAGCAAAACTAACCTGGTTGAACTCACCAGATGCCTTCCCACAGAAGGAGCGTTTAGACCAACTCTAGCTAGAGGGGAATAACCCATCCTAGTGGTCAGAACTTGAGTTCCAGCAAGCCTCCCCACCATGGGCTAAAGTGTTCTGGGGTCCTAAATAAAATTGAAAAGCAATCTGAGCCACAAGGACTGCAATTCTTAGGCAAGTCCTAGTGCTGTGCTGGGCTCCAAGCCAGTGGGCATAGGGGACACATGACCTAGTGAGACATCAGTTGGGGTGGCTAAGGGAGTGTTTGTGCCACCCCTCCCTCAACCCCAGGCAGTTCAGCTCACAGCAACAGAAGTAATTCCTTCCTTCTGCTGGAGGAGTGGAGAAAGAAGAGTAAAGAGGACTTTGTCTTGCATCTTGAATACTGGTGTAGCCACAGTAGGATAGGTCACCAGGCAGCATCATTAGGCCCCCATTCCAGACCTTAGCTCTCAGATGACATTTCTAGACACACCTTAGGCCATATAGGAACCCACTGTCTTGAAGGAAAGAACCCATTTTAGACAGGTTTCATTGCCTGCTGACTAAAGAGACCTTAGGCCCTGAATAACCAGTGGTGACACCCAGGTAGTATGCTGTGGGCCTTGGGTAAGACTCTGAGATATGCTGACTTCAGGTGAGATCCAGCATGTTCCCTGGAGTCATGACTATGGTTAAGAGACTCCTTCTGCTTGAGAATAGCAGAGGGAAAAGAAAAGGGAACTTTGTCTTGCACTTTAGGTACCAGCTTGGTCACAGTGGGGTAGAACACCAAGTGGGCTCTTGGGAATCCAATTTTAATCTTTGGCTTTTGAATGGCATTTCTGGAACCACTCTGGGCCAGAGTGTACCCCGTGACACTAAAAGGTGAGTCTCAGGCCTGGCAGCATTCACCACAAGCTGAGTGAAGAGCCCTTGTGACTTAGGTGAACACTGGCAGTAGCCTGGCAGTACTTCTCGTTGGCCTTTGGTGGTTGTGGCCACAGGAAGAGGGTCCTCTGTCTGTGGAAAAGGGAGGAAAAAGTGGGAAGGACTCTGCCTTATGATTTAAGTGCCAGCTTAGCTTCAGTAGTATAGAGCACCAGGTAGATTTCTAAGGTTTTTGACTCTAGTCCCTGTCTCCTGAACAGCATCTCTGGATCAACCTGGGACCTCAGAAAACTCATTGTCCTGAAGGAAAGGACACAAGCCTGGCTGGCCTCATTACCTGCTGATTGTAGAGCCCTAGCACCTTGAACAAAAATAGGCAGTAGCCAGATAATGGTTACAGGGGACCTTGGGCAAGACCCAGTGTTGTGCTGGATTCAGGTACGACCTAGTAGAGTCTCAGTGGTGGTGACCACTGAATTGCCTGTGTGATCCCACCCACAGCTCCAGGTGGCTCAGCACAGAGAGAAAGAGACTACATTTGTTTGGGGGGAAAGTGAAGAGAGTAAGAGTTTCTGCCTGGCAATTCAGATAATTCTTCCAGATTTTATCCAAGACCACAAAGGCAGTACCTTTACAAAGCTGTAAACACCACAGCATTACTAGGCTTGTGGCAATTAGGGGTGCCCCCTAATGCAGATACACCTTCAATCACAACACCCAAATTCCTTTGAATACCTGGAAAGCCTTCCCAAGAGAGACAAGTACAAACAAGCCCACACTTTTTTTTTGTAATTAATTTTTTTTTGAGGAGCCTCAGCTCACTACAACCTCTGCCTCCTGGGTTCAAGTGACTCTCCTTCCTCAGCCGCCCGAGTAGCTGGGACTACAGGCACATGCCACCATGCCCAGTTAATTTTTGTATTTTTAGTAGAGTTGGAGAACGTATAAACCTAATAGATACTTACAGAAAGTTTTATCCAATGGCTGCAGAATACACATTTTTCTTGGCACATGGATCATTCTCAAGAATACATCATACGTTAGCTCACAAAACAAGTCTCAAAATATTTTTAAAAAACTGAAATAATATCAAGCATCTTCTCTGACCACACTGGAATATAATTACCAATCAATAACAAGAGGAATTTTGGAAACTATACAAGCACATGAAAATTAAACAATGTACTCCTGAATGATCAATGAAGAAATTAAGAAGGAAATAAAAAAAATTTCTTGAAACAAATGATAATGGAAACACAACATACCAAAACCTATGGGATACAGCAAAAGCAGTACTAAGAGGGAAGTTTATAGCTATAAGTGCTTATATCAAAAAAGAAGAAAAACTTCAAATAAATAATCTAACAATGTATCTCAAAGAATTGAGAAAGAAGAGCAAACCAAACACAAAATTAGTAGAAGAAAAGAAATAATAAAAGTCAGAGCAGAAATAAATGAAATTGAAATGACAAAAAAATACAAAAGATTATTGAAATGAAGAGTGGGGTTTTTTGAAGAGATAAGCAAAATTGGCAAACCTTTAGCCAGATTAAAAAAAAATAGAGAAGATCTAAATAAATAAAATCATAGATGGAAAAGGAGACATTACAACTAATATCACAGAAATTGAAAGGATCATTAATGACTACTGTGAACAACTATATGCCAAAAATTGACAAATCTAGAAGAAATGGATAAATTTCTAGATATAACCTACCAAGACTGAGCCATGAAGAAATCCAAAACCTGAACGGACAAATAACATGTAACAAGATTGAAGCTCTAATAAAAAAAAATTCCCAGCAAGAGAAGACTGGGACCTGATTATTTCACTGCTGAATTCTACCAAACATTTAAAGAAGAACTAATACCAATCCTACTCAAACTGTTTTGAAAAATAGAGGAAGGAATAATTCCAAACTCATTCTACAAGCCTGGTGTCACCCCTTTACCAAAACCAGACAAAGGCACGCACACAAAAAGAAAACTACAGACCAATATCCCTGATGAATAATGATGCAAAAATCCTCAACAAAATCTTGCAAACTGAACGTATCAACACATTAAAAAGATCATTCATCATGAACAGGTGGGATTTACCCCAGTGATGCAAGGATGGTTCAACATACACAAATCAATCAGTGTGATATATTGTATCAACAGAATGAAGGATAAAAAGCCATATCATCATTTCAATTGATGCAGGAAAATGCATTTGCTAAAATTCAACCTCTTTTCATAATAAAACCCTAAAAAAACTGGGTTTAAATGGGGCATACCTCAACATAAGAAAAGCCATATATGACAGACCCACAGCTAGTATGACACTAAATGAGGAAAAACTGAAAGCATTTCTTCAAGATATAGAACATGACAAGGATGCCCACTATCACCACTGTTATTCAACAGTACTAGAATTCCTAATTTGAGCAATCAGACAAAAGATAGATATAAAGGACATCCAAATTGGAAGGGAGTAAGTCAAATTATCCTTGTTTGCTGATGATATGATCTTATATTTGGAAAATCCTAAAGACTCCACAAGATAACTGTTAGAACCAATAAACAAAGTCAGTAACACTGCAGGACACAAAATCAATATAAACAAGTCAATAGTATTTCTATAGGCCAACAGTGAACAATCTAAAAAAGAAATAAAAAAATCCCATTTACGGTAGCTAAAAATAAAATAAAAACCCCTAAAGAAGTGAAAGATCTCTGCAGTGAAAACTATAAAAAACACTGATGCAAGAAATTTAAGACACACACACAAAATGGAAAGATATTTTGGCCAGGCATGGTGGCTCATGCCTGTATTATCAGCACTTTAGAAGGCTGAGGCAGGCAGATCACGAGGTCAGGAGATTAAGACCATCCTGGCCAACATAGTGAAACCCCATCTCTACTAAAATACAAAAAAAATTAGTCGGGCATGGAGGTGCATGCCTGTAGTCCCAGGTACTTGGAAGGCTGAGGCAGGGGAATTGCTTGAACCCGAGAAGCAGAGGTGGCAGTGAGTCGAGATCGTGCCACTGCACTCTAGCCCAGGCAAGACTCCGTCTCAAAAAAAAAAAAAAAAAAAAAAGTATTTCATGTTATGAATTGGAAGTATGTTCATACTATCTGAATCTATAGATTCAATGCAATCCCTATGAAAATACCAACAATATTCTCCACAGAAATAGAAAAAGAGAATCCTAAAACTTATATGGAACCACAAAAGACCCAGAATAGCCAAACTTGTCCTAAGGAAAAAGGACAAAACTGAAGTAATCACACGACCTGTCTTCAAATTAAACTACAGAGCTATAGTAACCAAAACAGCATGATACTGGCATAAAAACAGACACATTGACCAATAGAACAGAATATAGAACCAAGAAACAAATCCACACATCTGTAGTAAACTAATTTTCAACCAAGGAGAAGAGCATGCATTGGGGAAACGACGGTGTATCTAATAAATGGTGCTGGGAAAATGACATCTATATGCAGAACAATGAAACTAGACTCCTATCTCTCATAATATACAAAAAATCAAATCAAAATGGGCTAAAGACAAATCTAAGACCTCAAACTATGAAATTACTGAAGGAAAATATTGGAGAAACCTTCTAAGATACTGGAGTGGGTAAATATTTCTTGAATAATACCCCACAAGCATAGGCAACCAAAGCAAAAATGAACAAGTGGGATCACATCAAGTTACAAAACTTCTGCACAGCAAAGGAAACAATCAACAAAGTGAAGAGACAACCCACAGAATGGGAGAAAATATTTGAAAACTTTTCTGACAAGAGATTAAAAAATATATAAGGAGCTCAACAACTCAATAGGAAAAAAATCTAATAATTTGATTTAAAACTGGGCAAAAGATCTGAATGGATATTTCTCAAGAGAGGACATACAAATGGCAAACAGGCATATGGAAAGGTGCTCAACATCATCAATCATCAGAGAACCGCAAATCAAAACTACAGGGAGAGATCTATCATCTCCCCCCAATTAAAATGGCTTACATCCAAAAGCAGGAAATAACAAATGCTGGCAAGGGTGTGGGAAAAAGGGAACCCTCGTACACTGTTGGTGGGAATGTAAATTAAGTTCCAGTGCTAGGTATGTACCAAAAGAAAGCAAAACAGTATATTGAAAAGATATCTGCACTCTCATATTTATTGCAGCACTATTTGCAAGAGTCAAGATTTTATAATCCATTTTAGTGGATCCAGTTTTTTGGGGGACTCAAAACTGGTACATTTAGTGGGTTCCTTAAGATAGATAATATAGAAATTGTGAATACAGAAGTAGGTAGGAAAATAAATATTTTAAGAAGGAAAAGGTATCACAAAAACTATGAGTTATAAGAAGTTGACAAATAGAAATATTATGATAATTTAAAAAATACTATTTTGATTAGTTAACTGCCAGATATATCCATTATTTTCTATAATAATTATTTTCTCCTTTGTGGTTGTGTACATTTTTATCACTTCTTCATATGGAAATATGTTTTATAGAAATAATTTAGCAATACTACTACTGTCATCCTACCATGATAGCTATGATTGATCAATTTTACTTATTTATTTACTATTGGTAATGTAGAAAGTTTCTTTCATCTTTACAGCTCATTTTGGGAAAACCTCTGTAAAGTTTTTTTCTCATACATGAGTTGTAATATTTGAGGACATTTTACGTTTTCTTTTGTTGTCATTAATTTTAAATGTTTAAAAAAATTGATGGCATTCATTAACTGGTTTATGTCTGATTCCCTTGTTGTGAAGATGTATTATGTTTTATTTTCATCAATGCAGTATTTTTTATCAAATCAGCAAAAAAGTTAAATTATTTGCCACTGTGTTCCACTCTATTAATTTGATTGTAAAGCAATCAAAGAGCCTATTTATAACTCCTATTAGAAAGTTATCTTTTCCTGTTAACAAATTACTGCTTTTGATGTGATGCTTTTTTGTTACAGTTTGCTTCTCAATGTTATGATAATTTTATTTTCTCAATTATTTATATTGATTTTTGTTTCATATCAGTTTATTTTGTATTTAAATATTCTCTTAGTTTTTTAATAAAATAAATACAAAGATTACAGAAAGATATCCTTTATATTCATTTTATATGTTTGAATCAGGAGTTCATAATTTCACATTTGTTTTTATAAAACATTTTAAAGCATCTTTTAAAATTGGAGTTAAATGTACATGAATTTTATCAACTTTTTACTTCTCATCTGTTGGAGCTTTTTGTTTTAAGTCTTTAAAAATATAGTTTTAGCCTAGGTGACACTGAGACCCTGTCTCTAAAAAAATAAGAAATACAGATAAAAATATATTTTAGAAGTAATTAAAATATTGTTAATTATGTTGCAAGATCTTATAATGGGAGAGCATTTCACTACACAAAAACTCTTAAAAATCCAAGTTTGCATGTGTTTAAAATACTCCATCAACAAGAGAAACTTGAAAAGAAAACATGGTAGGTGCAAAATACCAAAGTAATCAACTTCAGGTTCTGTGGAGACTGCTTTTTCTCTGTGAGATTAGGGAATGAATCAATCAAGATATATACTCTGTTCTTACATTAAAAAAAAATGCTTGCAGCTGTTCTGTGAAAAACAGGAGAATGAAAAGACAAACCATAGACTAGAATAAAATATGTGCAAAACACATATCTAATAATGAACTTGTATAAAAATATATAAAGAACTCTTAAAACCCAACAGTAAGTAAAAGAACAACCCAATTTAAAAATGGACAAAAGATTTGGACAGAAATCTCATCAAACAAGATATACAGATGGCAAATAAGCATATGAAAAGATGCTCAACATCATTTGTCATTAGGGACTTGCAAATAGAAACAATAATAATATAACATTACCCTCCTATTAGAATGGCTAAAATCCAAAAAACTGACAATAGCAATTGCTAGCCATGATGAAGGACAGCAGGAACTTTCACTTATAGCTGCTGGAAATGCAAAATAGTACGGCCACTTGGCAAGACAGTTTGGCAGTTTCCTTTAAATCTAAACATAGTCATATAATCTGGCAATGGTGCTCCTAGGTATTTATCCAAATGAGTTGAAAACATGTTCACACAAAGGCTGCACACTAATGTTTACAGTAGCTTTATTAATAATCATCAAAAAGTGGAAGCAACCAAGATGCCTTTTCTTTTAGATGAATTGATAAACCATGATACATCCTTACAATGAAATAATATTCATTGACAAAAAGAAATGAGCTATCATGGCGCAAACTACATAGATGAATCTTAAATGCATGTTGTTAAATGACAGAAGCCAGCCTGAAAAGGCTTATACTGTTGAATTTTAATTATATGATATTCTGTAAAAGGTAAAAGACAATGAAAACATCAGTGGTTTCTGGAAGTTCAGAGACAGAGAGAATCACTGAATACATGAAGAACAAGGGATTTTTAAAAAGCGTGTTTAAATAATTATGTATGATAATATAATGGTAGATACATGATATGCATTTGTCAAAATATGTATGTGAGGTCACATGTTTTATGCTTCCAATGTACTTTGAGAAGCCTAAAACATGTGCTGACATACATATTTTCTAGCTTTATAACTACAGCAGTTTTGTTAAATTCTGTGTTTCTTCATTATTAACAACCAAAAAAAGGTTTTTTATGGTTTGTTTATAGTTGTATACTCTACATTACTATTTTCCTGACAAGAGAGAATTTCTGTGGTCAACCATTAATGAAATCTGAGTTTCTACTTAGCATTTTACTCATCAGGGGCCTGTTATGATTGTGAGAATTTTCCACAATGAGCTGCTGGCTCCATTCATTTCAAACCTGTTTCTCCTCCATCACACACATATTTTTGGTGCCAGGTCTATAGGACATGTTCACATCAGGATACAGCCATTGGCCACGCACCTTTTGGGGCATGATGCCCTGGTAAGCTGGTGCCATGATCAGTAGGAGTGTCACTGAAAGCCATTCCCACACCAGAACAGCTACTAATAAATGGAAGTCACTGCAAATTTTACAAAAACATATGATGATGTGAATACATTCCTAGGCCCCCTCCTGGGACTTATAAATAACCTGGGTAGGTGAGAGTTTCTGAAGTGTAAGCTTCAGAAAATCAGCCTTTAGCTTCTAGGAGTCTTTGAAAGTTATCAGTTATCTTTTTTTTTTCTTTTCTATATTCAGGGTGCCGTAGCAGTCAAGATAATAAGCTAAGAGTAAGACTGAGAACAAGGTGAGTGTTTTGGAAGAGAAAATAAGGTATGAAATAGTCTGTTTTGAGAATAGAAAAGCAAATGGACAAGGGAAATAGAATGCCTGCTTGAAGTTCATGGGAAAAAAATTTCCAGAAAGACCAGTAGACCTGAAGGTGCATTGTGCTCTAGCCATGTTAGCCATACAAGTATAGACAAAGAGTGAGTAGAGAATTGGATTTGAGCTGGGCTGTGGTTTACCAAACAAATATTAGAAGGTGAGAGAGACCAAGGGTGAAGAAGGTGTATGCAGGAGGGCAATGATAATGCTGCACCACAGATTTTCATAACTGCCTAGGAAGGGAAGAGAGGGCATCTGAGGTTGACAGTAGTAATAAAATGGTAAAATCAATAGATTGACAGGCCCAGTGAGTTAAAAGATTGTTAGTATTGGGGTATATGAGGGAGTAAACTAGAAAGACATGAAGTCGTGCTAAGAGATGGAATGAATGCAATTGACATACGAATGGGTTGCAGTTAATGAGAGCAGCAAGGTGTATAGGAAGACCATGAGACTGACTGGTTACAATATTGTTGAAGGCAAGTTTCCTCAGAGAACAGAAGTTCAATAACCTGAAAGTTCAGGATGTTTAAAGGCCCATTTATGGGTATATTACAATCCTCAAGAATGAAAACAATAGTATTACAAAAATGAATCCAGTAACAGAGATCTATCCAGGTGCTAAACCCATCAAGAAGCCAGGTGGGTCTAAGGATGAGAAAACAACAACCGAGAAGCTTCAGTGAGGAGCAGGGAACTCACCTCCAGACCCAGTAACAGCTGTAGGGGGAGTACAGCCAACAATTGAGAGTGCTGGTGAGGCTGATATGTCCTTGAAAGAGAGCTTCATTTTAATTCTGAGTTAGGTGATTTTAAAAAAGTTCTGATAATGTGTTAGATTTTGCCGAGTTCTGAAATTCCAAAGGGCACAAATTATATTACAATTATAATGCCTATCCACAATTTCCTGGTTATTATGCTGCAGTGGATAAAGATTTATCTAGGCTGATGTAGTGTTCCACATTTCTTCTAATAAATGAAAGAGATAAGGTTAGAGACTAGTATTTCATATACATGTATATATAGTTTGTACCTGCAAACAAATTCTAGAAGTTAATGAGGAATAATTAGCAGTGTTTACCTCCGGGAGAACTAACTTTAATGTTTAAGGGGGAGTTTTAACTGTATTTTATACCCTACTCTAGTGCAATACTCCAGTGTATAGTGTGAGAGAATTACTATGTAAATACTTGTTTGTTGTTAAGGAATTATTAGTAACTTTTCTTAGGTATACCAAGGGTATCAAGGTTAAACTTTCTAAAAGTTAACAATTAGAGATACACACAGAAGTGTTTGCAGATCACATACATTTAAGTACTTTCCTGAAAACGATATGAAACGGAAAGTGGATGAGGCATATAGATAGGGAGTTTAGATAAAATAAGATTATTCAAGAGTTGAGTAAGGTTGAAGCAGGGTTATGGTTATATGAGTTTGTTACACTATCTTGTCTACTTTTGCATGTATTTCAAATTGTTCATAAGAAAAAGTCTTAAAAAATAACTTCTCAGACTGTGCGATAGGTGATAGCTATTTAGATCACATTTTGTTTTAATTCCACTAATTATCATTTGCACGAAATTTGAGGAATGCAGTTCTATTAGTATTGGTGTGCCCAACCTTCATGTTGTTCATGGCTTAAAGGCAAAAACAATGAGCAATCCCCCTGGCCCCCAAAAAAATGATGAGATGGCTCAAGTAGAGGTTTGTAGGTCATGTTGAAGAGTTTGGGTTTTATCTCAAAAATAATGAGAAGCCATCAAAGTGTTTTAGCCAGAAACCAACCAACCAACCAACCAACCAACCAGATGTCTCCATATTATTCACTATAATGTGATGAACTGACTAAAAAACGGTGAAAGTAGAATAATGTGATCAGTTAGGAGGCTATTCTAGTCATCTAGACATATATTGGTTGAAGTTGGCAATATAAAGGGTAAACAGAGAAGGGAGAATCAGCAAATTCTGAAAAGAAATGGTGAGTGAATAAGTGTGGTGTCATATAGCAAAGGGGATGGGGTCAACAGTCAAATAGCAACCAGTGGTTAAGCAGGATGATTATTCCCTAAATCACAGAAGCGATAGTGAGTTTTGATCTTGTCATTCTTCTTCTCAGAAACAAGCAACGGTGTCGGCTTTTCAGGGACCCTAACTAAGAATAGTGTCTGAACTCCCTGTTGTTATGTAGAAGGATTTGGTCTTATCTCTCCATATGTCTTTTTATATGGTGTATGCTAAGGACATACCTGTTTGATTTGGTAAAATAAGCTTAGAAATGTTATAACTTCTTCTGATGGAAAATGCTGCTTTGACTAGGCATAATTCTCAATATAAAAATTTGTCTCATCCTTCTAAATATTAGCCCAAATATCAACTCCTTGATGGTCTTCCTTATTCCTTATGCATTTCTCCTTCCTGCCTGCCTTAAGCACTTTAACTGGACCTTTGTTTTGCATGTAGGTAGTTACTTCAGGGACTATACATATTATAGAGCTTTCCTATATCTATAGCTGTGTCTACTTCCTGTATCTGTAGTGATTATAGGGCTTTTCTGTATATCTATTGCATATCTATTCCCCAACCAAGTTATAAACCTCTTGAAAGCAAATGTCCTGTTAATTCATCTTTATTTTCCTTGATTACTTTAGTGGTCAATAAATATTTATTGAATTTAAATGATTTCTTATCCTCTTGGGTCCATATTTCAACAAAATCAAAGTTTCCACAGAAAATTTTGACTGTAGCTTAATAAATGATCAACCATGTTGTACACGTTTGATAACCTTAAGACAGAAAACGACAGGGCAAATTTACGAGAGTGCATAAAATTCTTTATTTAGAACAATAAAGTATATGTATATATAATGTAATTTCAAATTCAAACCTGTATAAAAAAGGGTTGGGACATACACCTATTTTAAAAAGTACACATACAGTATATACACATACACATCACATTTTACAACCTTTTTTATTTAATTAAATTTCAGTCATAATAAAACTATTGAGAATAGTGTTGACATACATTTACATTATTATATGCAAACTCCAATCTATGGCTGAACTAAGGATATATCTGTGCATCCATCTAAATTAATACTTTTCAAGTCCATTGTTTAAAAAATTGGTGGAAAGTGGACACTATAATCACATATTAATCCTTAGCATAGAGGACAATAGAATATTTTGATTGGAAAATTATATTTAGTGAGTCTTGTAGCTCAGAAATCAAGTATTGGAAAACGGTGCGGTTTTTAGTTTAAACAATTATCTTAATTTTGTTGTTAAAAACCTCATAAGGATGTAGTTAGAGATGGCAGTTATAAATTTACAATGCTTAGCAAACATTTCAGGAACACAAATATCCATTTTAGCATGGATTATTTCTTAAAAAAAAAAAAAAAAAAAACCTTGTTGTGAAATGAAAGTACCATTAGTTTATTTTTACAAACAAAAACATTTCAAGACTAGTTAATGGAAAGCAGCAACACTATGAATTGTGTGATGAAATTCCACAAATGAACTAATTAGAGTTTCAATCTGAATGGTTTTAAAGCCAATTTCAAAATAATATTGTTTCAAAGATAAGCTGGCTTACTTTAGAATTCTTATCCCACTTTCAAATTTTAAAGGGCAATTAATGAATTACCCCTTTATAAATTGGTTCCAAAATACCTTTTGGCATTAAAAAACTTCATGAGCATTTTACATTTTCTGCTCTTAGTTTTCAATAAAATGAGAAGATTTAAATGCTCACTTTGGTGCATTTCCAAATGCTACACACATCTTATAGTTTTTCATCCTGACTAATATGACTAAAATGTACTACTGGTTTTCATTCTTGGGAGGTGATCCAAAATGTTTATTTAAGCAAAGGAAAAAGCCATCTCTTGTGTAAATAGTGATCCAATTCACACTTCTTGAGACTGAATTTCACTTTACTAATGGACACTATTTACATTAGAAACAAGAACAGCAATGACTTTTTATGGTCAAGATACTTATTCACAGAGTCCAGAGTTGGCATATTTTGTATGGGTTAGTTTCAATTCTATTTTATCTTGTCAGTCATATTGCAGTAGGACTCACCCCTAAGGTGTGATCTCTGAGTTTATCATATAGATAAATAAAAAATTGAAATTCAAAGAGGAAAGGCGAGTTACCACATCAGTTAATGACAGAGTGGAGGCTCTGGAGGATCTTTTGCAACATCCATCCCACCACGCCAAAATGCCTTTTTGAAGAATATAGTTTTAAAATACACAGAATGCCTAAAAGCCCCAAACTGGAATTACATTTTGAAGCAAAAACTTGGCTGCAGTAAAACATTTTTAAATATCCATGATTTCTGAATCAATTTTTCTCTTTATTTATAACTTCAGTTGAATTAGAGTAGCAAAATGTGCCCCAAAGTTTCTCCAAAGTACTTAAAAGCTCAATGAAATGTATTTAATTCTTAAAAGCAAATACTCCATTAGGTTTGCATAATTTTTCATAATTTTCATTTTTTCACATACTTTTTAAGAGAATAGTCTACTTGTTCTATTATTGTATTGAAAAAAATCAATTTCTCTCTGACTCATTAAAATGTGGCAGTGTGGTAAGCACATTAAATTACAATACAATATCCAGGAACACTTCATTATCACTGGGCAGGCACCATTTATCATAAAGCAATTTTTTAAATAGACTTGGTTTCTACCAAAGAGGTGCAAAGCTTTCAGTATCGTTAAGAATCTACAGACTTCTGAGATCATTTTAAAAGGTAATTTTGAAACATTATAAGATGGAACTATCAGACACATGGCACCAACTGAAAAGGCGATTTCATGGTTTACTATCTCAGCGGTGAGTTTTCCATAATTTATGAAGAAGGATATTCAGAACACATCTGGGATAAAATAAGCAAAGATAAATGTATATTTTATCTCAAAGCAGAAATGACACAGTTAATGTCCAAGCAGCTAGCATCCAAAATAATGTTCATCATTTTTCTATTGTTCATGCATTTTATTAAACTTTAGTGTTTTAAAAATTGGCAATCCATGTAACTTTCAATGGACCAATACATTTAATAGGCAGAACACATCTCCCCTCTCCTACCATGTCAGATTTAATAACTTGCTGAATTTGTTTATTTAACTCTATTGATTAAGACCACGTCCTTGAGTGTTAAAATCCAGCTACTAGGTTTGAGGACAAAGGTACATTTATTATACTCTCAAGCACATTAAGCAGCATTTTCATATGCTCAAGCAAACTGAAACCATTGGTTAAATAAATCAAACTACTAGATTGAGAAGTATCTACTATTCTCAGTCTACACAGAACCTATACACATAACTCATATTAATCTATATCTATTTTCCTGAAAACAGTTCAATGCCATACACTGAGACAGGACCTATCAGCAATTAAATTGATCTCTGGTTTTATTACTAATCAAGTGTACCATGGGATATCTGAGGGCCTGAACACCATAATGCAGCTTCTCCAAGCACCTGGGTTATATCTTAGAGAAATTATTCATATTTAAGGAACCACAGCATGTTAGAGAAGAAACGGACTGTAGGAATCATCTGGGCTCTTTGGTACAGAAAAGAGCAAAGGCTACTTACTGGAGTTGTATCTGGATTAGCTTTGAACATAAGCTAAAATCCAAATATATTAGAAATTCTTGGATTTTTGAAATGAAAGGAAAGCTAGCAATTAGTTTTTCATGCCCTTTTGTGTCACTACATTGAAAACTGTTATCTTATGGTTGTAGAACACGGCAATAATGTTATCACAAATGTTAAGTTAGAATGGAAAGCTTTGGATTCCTTTATGTTTACATTTAAGACGTTAAAAAGACCTTCATCAAAATAAACCATAAGAAATCATTCTTTGACTTTAGTCAGATGTTTTCTTGACTATAAAAAAATTGGCAAGGGATATTCACATAATGTCTTACCAGTTCTAGTTTAAAAGCACAATGTCCATCTTGGGAATTCCGGCCAAATTCACTCTTAATATGACAAACACTGTCACACATTTTAAATAGCAAACTAACATGCATAACTACATAAAGCTTTCTTTTAATTTTTAATTCATAAACCTTAATGAATATAGAGTGCCTGATTTTAAATAAATGGATCCTTTAAACAGATAATGGCAATTACACTATAAATAACTAAAGTTTCCTGATTCCTTGCATTCCAAGTAACCTAGTTTTCAACACCCATATTAACATGTGGGTGTGGTTTTCTAACCTTAGATACTAAATATCATAATTTATTTTTATTCTCTCTCATGGTGGAAATTGAAAATGGGACCATCTTACATTCAGCATTTTCTCCTAAGTCCCTTTACATAGCTCTGTAATAGTTTTAGAATATAAACATGTCATAACATATTTTGCAAACACAATTTATATACTCTATAGTGGTCAAGGGAAAAGGCAGACCTTTCCAGGGGTGCCAGTGTCCTCCTCAGCAGACAGTTCTGCTGTTCAGTGTTCTTAACTTCTTCCTGCGATGACTCTTTTGGAAAGTCTCCCCTCTGCCAACGCATAATTCAGTACTGGCTCCCTGCATGGATGGAACCAGGCAACTGTTTACATGTTTTTGGCGGGATATGGGTGAGCATGGTTTACATCAGGAAGAGATCAAAATCAGACCCATATAACTAATCAGCAACTATAAACTGACATGTTGCCAAGTCCAATCACAGTTCCCACTGCTTTCTACACTGTACAGTGGCTGATGCTACTGAGTTTTACACATTTATTTTCCAGATCCCTTTGAGAAAAATTGTTACCGCTACTATCCAGGCTGAAGTCTACTTGCAGAGACCAGGATAACTACAGGCTGCAGTTTGTAGCTGAAAAATAAAGCTAGGTGTTTTTTCAGCATTTAGACATTTCTGGAGCCATGCAAATGGTGCATGCAGTCTGAGACACGTGCTTTTCTTCCAACATCAGCTGCAAGTTCTAAATGAGACCCAAGTCCCGCAGGTCCTTAAAATAGAGTCCTGCTCTATGCAAGTTCTTCTTTATAGATGGTTAATTCAGTGCCAGTTTCACAGTAAAACATTCTGTTCCAATTTCTGAATCATCCATATAAAGTCATGGGTAGCAAGAACAGATAAAGATGTGGTCTGTCACTCCAGACAGAATATGAATTTGTTTAAAGCTGCTTCATTTATGAAGCAAACATGAACTGTTACCAGCCTAGAAAGGAAAAAAAGAGAGATTATGGTGTATCTGCCTTCTGCCTTTTTTCAAAATCTCAGTAGCTGAAATTATATATGACCACAGAAAGAGTAACAGATTTACAGTGTATGCTTCACTTACATAGCATAAAAGAACTTGATAAATGTTTTCTTACATGCAGTGATCAGTCAATTTCTATGAGCTCCTTGGTAACACATTATCTGAAACAATCTTATATATTGTTATCTATGTTCTCCCATTAAAATGTAAGCTCCATGAGGGCAGGGAGCTTCTCTATCTCTTTTACTGCTGTACCTCCATTCTTATAACAATGCCTGGCACTTAATAGACACTCAATAAATATTTCACCCTTTGACTTTCATACCTTCTGATATTCTACCAATGATCTCAGTTTGTGATAAGATAATTATCAAAATAGTTAGCTTTGAGTTTCTCTAGCAAGGCTATAAAAGGTAGTAGACAGGGGTGAAGGGAGAAGGATTGATGAACAAGGAAGTGTCTGGAGAGTGGAGACTAGAGAAGTGGAGATCGGTGGAGTAGTATGAAAGATCCGTAGGACAGGTGGAGAAGCTGGTCAATGGCCACCAACAAGTAGTAGCCTCACATGAACACTGAGCTACTCTAGAATCTTGACTGTCTAGTTAGGTTCTAGCAGTCATTTCTCCCAGCTGAGGAAATAGCAGCAGAAATACTACCAACCAAAAAAAGAAAGACTGAAATCCTGGCACTACATCCCAACAAAGCCTCTGGGGAAGGTTCACTTGGCCTCAGCACAGCCTGTTGTACTTGTTGAAACATGAAAGCCATATTTTGTTTTAGTTCTTTAGTACTTGTGTTAAACTACTGAGCTTTCAGATGTTTCAGCTTTCCAGTAAAGTATTTGTACTTCCTTTTCTACTTTTAAAAAATATAGTTGGGGAGGGATAACATGGGGAGAAATGCCAGATATAGGTGATGGGGAGGAAGGCAGCAAACCACATTGCCGTGTATGTACCTATGCAACAATCCTGCATGTTCTTCACATGTACCCCAAAACCTAAAACGTAATAAAATATACATATTAAAATATATTTATGGATAGATAGATAGTATCATCATCCCATCTTCAATCACAGTCTCCAAACAAATGTGTTTTGCATTTCTCTTCTCTGATCAATCTCTTTGACGACTTTTGTTTGTGTTTATCAATCCAGCATCACAAATCACTGTTTTTAAAGTATTGAGATCATTACACAGATTAGCCATAAAATTCCATAGTGTAATAAAAATTGCAATATTTTTCCAGTCGCTCTAAATGTCATATATTAAAAAGTGTCTTATACAACAATTTACCAGAGAACTCTAGAAGCTAGACAACCTGTATTTAGGAAATCAGAATTAAATCTATAACAAAAATTAAGAGATACTAAAATAAAACTTCAAAAATCCAAAATATATAGAAGATATTTTAATAGCATGGTTAGAAAGCAGAAGGGAATCACAAAAAGCAAAAGAATATATATTTTAGAGGTATGACTAACTTGAAACACAAAGATTAATGTAGACAATTAAATGTAGGATGGGCGTGGTGGTTCATGCCTGTAATCCCAGCACTTTAGGAGGCTAAGGTAGGTGAATCACCTGAGGTCAGGAGTTCAAGACCAGCTTGGCCAACATGGTGAAACCCTCTCTCTACTAAAAATCCAAAAATTAGTTGGGCACGGTGGTGCACACCTGTAGTCCCAGTTTCTTAGGAGGCTGAGGCACAAGATTGCTTAAACCCAGGAGGCGGAGGTTGCAGTGAGTTGAGATCATACCACTGCACTCCAGCCTGGGCTACAGATCAAGACTCTGTCTCAAAATGAGAGAGGAGAGAGAGAGAGAGAGAGGGAGAGAGGGAGAGACAGGGAGAGAGGGAGAAACAGAAAGAGAGAGAGAAATTAGAAAGAGAAAAAATGTAGAGAAACAAGATTGAAAATCTATTTTTGATTCTGTCTTCTGTCCCTGGATCACTTAGCAAAGAAAATAAACTTAAAGACTGACACCTGTTTTCCCATAGAACAAAACTACAATTTTCATGATGATACCCAGGATTCTTGCAAGAACCCACATGAAATAAGAAGAGGAAATATCATTGATCCTCATTACATAGGAAAATCAGGGTTTACAAGACAGGAACTGACAGAAACTCATCTAGTATTGAACCGAAGTCAAATCCCTTCTAATCCTCTGCTTTACAATGTGTCTACAGAAACAAAACTCCTAAAGCTTTGGAAAGTCTTAGGAAGTATCTGGTAAAGAATCACACATCTTGCTATTTATTTGGTAACCAACCATTCCCAAGCTTTGGGGCCTAAATTTCCAAGCTGGACTTGAGCTTGTCCTTTATTTCAATTCTAAGATTTATTTTCTTCTCTCTTAGCTCAGATATACAGGAAATTTTGTTTGTGTTTCTTTAGTGAACCTCTCCATAATCAAACCCATGCTATTTACTACCAACCACACTGCCTTTTCTGTGACTAAGCAATTTTTCTTTCAAGGTCTCAAAATAAGATTCTTTGCAGATAGCTCTCAAATTGCAAATCTATTCTTTCCAGGCCTGACTGTTATCTAAGGTTCCAGTCTAACATATTTGGCCACTGATCAGTTTCAATAATATTTACCGACAACTTCTTCTCCTGATTTCCCATTTCCTGTTAATGCCACTGCACTCTGGTAAGTCCCATCGTCTCCAAATCGTTCTTGAGTTCTGCCTGTGATGCCAAGCCTCATGCCCCATTAGTAACCAGGATTTGTTGATTCTTTTATTGCAATGCCTTCAAATGGTCTATGCTTTCTTATTTCCTGGCCCTGATGATAACTCAGTTGTCATTTTCTTTTACATCTTATTTGAAGACTGGCCTTGTAAGTGGACTTCCTTTCTCTAGTTAACCACTCCTGTACATCTCTGGCCATACCAACATCCAATTAGTTTTTCCACACCTCTGCTAAGATTGTCACCCACATCTTTCCTACACCATTTTCTCCCAATAGCTCCTTATGTGACACAAGGCACGTAAGCCCCGTTCGTGGAATTCAAACCCTTTTTCAAACTGATGTTCACCCTTTCTTCTCAGCATTTTAACTCTTTATATGTGACTTCCCCTGGAGTCCAACTGTCCAAACTAACCCTTGAACATAGTTTCTACTTTGGGGCCTTCCTGACTTAGGCCATGTGCTCAGTACAGATGCCACCTCCATCACGTACAAAGTGAAGCCTTTCTCCTACTGTTAGTGATTTCTCTCTCCTTTCAAAAACAGGTAGTTGTATTTGGGTGTGCCCAATTCTAAGATGCCATCCATGCCAGTATCTAAAACAGTGTTGAATTCACGTCTTGTACAACCATATGCAGGGGCCTGGACTTTGATCAAAGTAACCTTGTAAACTTTTAGTTTACTTTTAAAAATGTGTTATTATGTAAATGTCTGATTTCCTTTTGTAGGCTATTAACAATTTGAGGACACAACAAGGTTTTATTAAGCATGGCATCCATCGATGCACCTACTAGAGTTTGTTGGAATCACATTTGTGGGAAGAGTAAAGAGCAAAAGTTTCCCGTAATGTATTAACATAAATACAGCTCTTAATGTAACATATCTGTTTTATTTATTTCTCTTAATCTTTGCTATACACAATCTAATATGAAAAAGTTTTTTGTAGGATGCTACTGTGGATACTTGCCATAAGCTAAGTGACCAAGTAGATTTTTAACTTTTCACATAGCTGTTCTCCTGCATGGTGTCAAATAAACATACCTGCAGTTAAGTTTTCATTTTTTTTTTTTTTTGAGACCAGGTCTTGCTCCATCACCCAGGTTGGAGTGCAGTGCTGTGATCATGGCTTACTGCAGCCTCAACCTCTTGGGCTCAGGCAATCTTCCTGCCTCGGCCTCCTCAGTAGCTGGGACCACAGGTGCACACCACTATGCCCAGCCAATTTTTAAATTATTTGTAGAGATGATGTCTCCCTATGTTGCTATGTTGCCCAGGCTGGTCTCAAACTCCTGGGCTCAAGTGATCCTCCCAGCTCAGCCCTACAAAGTACTGAGATTACAGGTGTGAGCCACCGCTCCTGGCCTATTTTTCCCTATGTGCAACTTTTGTTGTTGTTGTTTCTAGTTCATTACATTCCTTCCATATTTGTTCTTTGTATTTAAGATATTAAACCTTCTTTCTTTTCATTTCCCAATTATAGGGTATTTCCTTCAGAGAACTAGCCCATATGTTCTCTATTCTAGTGTTCCAGTATTTGTCATGATTTAATTTGTTTTAGTTGGTGAAACTTCCCTTTCAGGGAGAAATCCTTGCCATAAACCGGAGTCATTTCTTGTATTTTCCCCTACCTTGCTAACAAAGAAAATGATTGAAATCCATATCTATTTTTTAAATGTATAATTGTAACTCCACATTTTATTTCTATCTTGGTATTTTTTTTTCTACAGTTATTCTTATTTTTTAGAAGATTTTCTCTCCTACCCCATCATAGTTTGTTCTCCCAGACCTTCCCTCTACTATACCCTTACCTAGGAAATAGACTTAAGACTTCCTTGGAGGGTTTTCCATCTCTGTTAGTATGAGGCCAAATGTAAGGCTTTACTTCATATAATGGGTAGTCAATAGATGATTACAAATGATATATACACATTTTTACTTTGGGGTTTTCAGATTATTGATGACAAGCTGGCTCTTTTCTCCTTCTTTCCCACTTTTCCCTCAGCATTTGAATTCTTATGTACTCATACACACATCCAACTTCATTTCTGTTTTTATCTCCATAAATTTTATTCTCATATTATTGTAATTCTCTGAGATATTCATTCATCTTAAATTAATAAATGATTAATTTATTTGACAAATAGTTATTCATCATTTATATGTGCACAGTATAAGTGACATTGTTTAGTGGGGCTCCAAAATTACATTAAGAAAAAATAAAATCCTGCCCTCTAAGAGCTTATGGTTTTGAAAAGAATACAAAATGTTCATTTAAGTGACTGTGATGTCCTACCAAGGGTCATATGAAATCTATTTAGAGGGCTACATATAGAGACTATTTTCATTTGGGAAGTCAGCTTTTTGTAGGTAGTAGTTTGTGACCTGAGCCTTGGAGGAGCTTTGCAGAGATGATGAGTAAGGTACTTTACAAAGGAGAATGAGTCATGTTTTTCATTCATTCTGCCATCTATTTCTCATCGACTACTTATTAAGTGTGCTGGGTTTTTTTTTCTGAACAATTCTGGCTTCATTAACCTGGCTAGTGATTTATATTATACATGAGTAAATAATTCATACCTTAAGAAAAATAATTTATTACTTAATTTCCCATATGATCATATTCCCTCTTGATATGCATACCTTGCTGTCCCATTTATCCAAACCAGCAAATTAAACACACACATTCACACACAAGATAAAAACAAACGCTACTTCAGAAGAACAATCTTCTTTGCCATTTGCTTAAACTTTCATTTAGGGCTGAGTCACTCACTCAGTCTCTCATTCAACAAACATTTATAGAGAGCCAACAATGCATAGGCAACAAGTTAGGTGTTGAGGGCACAGCAAGAAACAGAAAGACCCAGCTCTTGTCTCGGAATGCTAGCTGACTCTTCGACACATGCACAAGTTGTTTGACTATGGTTGCTTTAAAATACCATCTTTTCGCCTCCTAAACCAATGGCCTGGGTTTCCTCATCCTAATCTACTCCCAAATGTCATGGGACAAATGCCACAATTAAAACCACATGATTAAAGACCTGTGTGCCAAAACAGGATCCTAGCAATGTAATCCAAAACCAAACAACAGAGGACATTACTTGAGCATTTGAGCACTTAAGACTCAATTAACCATTTAATGTGTGGTTTGTGGATGCCCGGCTTGAGAGAACTAAAATGGTTGTCAAGAAGAAGAGGGGGAAAAAAAAAAAGTGAAACTCATCCTGTGATTGAAAGGCAGAGAAATGAGTATCTAGGAAAAAGCATGGTTTCAGCTTGGGAAATATTGCTCCAGAAAATAAAAGGGTCAAGCAAAGGGTCTATCCATTTCCATTACTGGACAGGAAGAATGAACCTAGAAAGAAGTGGGAATGGTTAGCAGAAAAACGAGGGTGCTATTCATGCTTTGGACATGGTAATCAAGAGTATGATTGAAGGTAAAAGTGACAGTGTAGAGAATAACAGTATTAAACTGTTAGAGAAATGTGTGACAAAATTATGTTATCTTGAGTTGTTAAAAGAATGTTGTTATATAACAATAGAAGTAGCTCATTCAGGAGGCCAGACACTTTATGACTCAGCTCCATTGAAGAAGATTCCATCTAGAGATAAATCTCTGAACCTGGGATAGGAGTTAAAGCTGGTGACCTGCAGGATAAAAGAAGAACTCACCACAGATTATCTAGGTAATAAAGAGGAGAGTAAATAATCCTTTGACAAGGAGGGAGTGCACAGAAGAACTGAGGAATTAGAAAGAGGAAAGAATACTCTCAGTGGCATGAGAATATTCACATGCCGCTGTGGTGAATGCACTCAGGATTCCATGACAGTAACAAAATAACAGCCAGTTAGTAGAAGCAAAAGTGAGGGAGAGCATGAATCAATACTGATCAAATTAATGCAGCTCTGGGTGTTCCCACAACAGTATCTATAGCAAGGGAGCAGACAATGTAGGCAGGACAGGAGATACTGATCACCAGTAGCTTCTAGCCATGTCTTCCTCTCCTTTCTCCCATAATCCCTCCACAGAACCATACAATCACAGCCAGTGTCTGCCATGTGTTTATGCTCAGGAATCCTGGACTCTGAACTATCATAAAGTATAATTATTACTAGTCGTGTGGAAGGTGGCAATTGATCTTGAAAATCTTCCTCTCCTGACTGTAAGATATTTTGATGTTTTCTCTTTTTCTTTAAAATGGCAGGGAAACATTCTGGTTTTCTCTTGTTTCAGCATCTAACATGTGGGATACTGTTATGTTATGCTGGTCACACCTAAATAAAATTGATTCATATATTTTTATTCTATCAGTACTATTTTATTTTAGCCCTAATTTGCTATAATCTCCTTGTCTAATTAATTTTTCTGGCCTCAAAAACAGTCCAAGTAAACTTACAACTGTTAATTTTTTGTGTATCTCCCATACAAGATGAATCCACTAGAAAGGACAAACACTGCTTACCTTTCAAAACTTGAGAATACACAGTGAATTAGTTATGCACATTTCAATTACCTAACAACTTCAGCCAACATACTCTCATCTGCTTGATATAGAAGACTTACTAGTGAAGTTTGTTTCTAAATTCTGGCATCTCAGTTACTGTATAGTTCTTGCTAAATATTTCAGCTTGAATTTTAAAAACTTACCAATGTACAAAAGTAACAGTGTTGCTACAAGCCACAATTACACTTCTTGAAATTCTCTCTCTTTCTCTTGCAACATACTGAAAAACAATAAGAAAAAAATGCTTATTTTCTCTTGATTAGGGATTCTGAGGTACACAATGATCTAGGCATTGTAAAAGGCAGCATTTCTGTAAATACAGTAGCAAAAGATTGCAAAATTGAATGGGAAGTTTACCTTCTTATTACTACAGGGAAGAGAGAAGACCTCATTTGTCTCAAGATAGTCTTTCCAAGTAGTTAAAAAATTTCTCTTGATATATATGTATATACACATACCAAACATGCTTATATGTATTTCATATGTGTCTGGGTATACATACAGGCATGACATGAGAGAAAGCAACACACCAAATGAAAATTATAATCAAAGTTAAGGGAAAATATGAATGCTGGGCAGTATGGGGTAAGGTGAAAGAGTAAGGAGAGCCAGCTACAGTGAATGGAAAGTCATCTTACAACAAAGTTTGTATTTGGCTTTAGAGAAATCAATGAGTATGTTGAGAAAAGTTACAGGTTCTGAAAGCCAGAGTAAAATAAGAGATAGATATGCAAGAGAAAATCACTGCATATATTTTGACTAAGAAGTGACACTATGAACCAGGGTTTACAGAAGAGTATGACTAAAGGTTGAGTTTAGAAGTGCTAAAGAAAAGATCGGTGGCAGCAACTCATGAGATCATAAAGATGTCAGTGATTATAATGCTTACTATCAAAAGAACTAAGCTTAGGAAGAGGCTCCGAGAGCTGAATCAGTATGTTTTGATAAAAGTGTGGAAAAGAAAGAATATGAGCAAATGTGCCTCCAGAACTCCATAACTAGGAGTCTGAGAAGATTCTGCCGCCTTACTAAAATAAGAAAGGAGAGCTAACTCCTTTCATATGCTAAGAAGGGTCATGAGGAAAGTTATGTGACAGTATTCTACAGGTAAATGGAGATGCAGGACTGCAGAGAGAGTGAGAGGTCAGAAACATGAACAGAGTCAGAATTCACTGATTAGGAGCTACTGTCATGAGTGAAGGACTTCTTAAAGACATTATGAGCATGTACACAGTGTGTGAAATGGCAATGCCATGCTTGCTTAGGCACACATTTAGCAAAACAAAATACCTTATCTCGTTATCCTCTTCATTAATTTGTATATTTTCAACTGTCCTTGTAAGACTTGGTTGTCTCTTCTGGAAAAAGAAGAAAGTCACATGTTGTAAAATGATCAATGAATGGTCTAATATTTAAGAGGTAAGTGGTCTCCACTTTTATCTTTTATGTCAATAACTCCAATAACAGTTTTTTCAGCATGTAGCATGCAAAATATTTTTGTAATAAAGAATTGTGAAAGCTGCATGGTATTATAAACGCAACATTTTTAGGATGTTGGGGGCTAAAGAGTAATAAGGAAACTGACATTTAAATGGTAATCACATTCAAAAGAAATTTCAAGAAGCTGAGTCACAATGATTTTTGTGCACTTAAAAATTTTAGACAGGCTTCAATAAGAAGAGAACAAAGGAGTAGGAATCTAAAATAGCAGATAATACAAATGACATTTCTATTTGTCTTTTACGTGCATCATATGATTTTTGGCAGATCTTCCTTTTCATATTTAGTTCAGGCTATTAACATCAGTTCCTAATTCTTCAGTGTGAATTATCAGCTAGAGGGATTGTCTCCAGACATAATGAGAAATAGGGTTACTTTCTAAAATTTAAATTTTGTTTAGATTATAAGCAAAGGTAGAATTTATTGTTTTCTTAAAGAATCATTTCTTGAGAAAAAAATTGTTAATAATTTATGTAAACATAGTATATTTCAAAAACAAAACAGGAATAGCAACACTTACCTTCCAGTATAAGGCTCCAAAAGCAAAGCCAATTATAAGAGAAAAGAGTGCTGGCAATGCCATGGCTGCCCAGTGTAGGCCAGAGTCTCCAAGGGGATTTTTGGCCTTCCCTATAATTTAAAGAACATGGTGATGAATACAGCATATCCATCCTAAAAGTTTTGCTGTTATGCTGTGGTTGTTTTTCACTGTATCCATAACATATTCTGGACCTATATTGGTTTAAAGTATTCAAAAGATTGATTTTTCTGCTGAATATTGCTTTTGCAAGGCAATATAAGTCCATGTAGTCTCCAAGAGATGAATGTATTTAAAAAAAGAAAGAAATCACAGAGGCAGAAAGAGATCTGGCTTGGGTAATGCTGACACATATGGAACTAAGACTTGATATATTTCTGGGGGCAAAATGATTTATACTATCAAGCTAATCTTTCTCCCATGCCTTTATCTTCTAAAGTCTTTTTGCTTTCTCACTCTTGACAGCTTGCTTAGAAATTTTAAATATGACATTTTACAACCTGGATCAAGATCTGTATGCATTCAGCTAGTTTGGACTGTTGAAAATATTAAATAATTGTATGTACACTGTGGTTATAGTATTTTTAGGTATCTCATGCTTAGAATCACGGCTGTTTCCTCATTCATATCTTCAATATCCATTTAATGAGTGCCAGAGTGCAACGGACTAAGCGTTTGAACTTTTAATGTTGGAAAGCTTAAGACTAACACTAAAGGGAATGGTTGAGGGCATCAGTGTTGCCTCATACTAAGTCTAAGTAAGAAACTTAATGAGAGAGAACACATATGGAATCGGCTTGAGACACCTTTCTTCATTCTGCCTGGCTCTTCCATGAGAAGCAAAATGATTCACGAACTTAATCTGGGTGTGGTGGCACACACATGTAACCCCAGCACTTTGGGAGGCCTAGGCAGGCGGATCATCTGAGATCCAGAGTTCAAGAGCAGCCCAGCCAACATGGTGAAACCCCAACTCCACTAAAAATTAAAAAATTAGCCGGGTATGGTGGCCCACACCTATAATCTCAGCTACTCCAGAGGCTGAGGCTGGAGAATTGCATAAACCTAGGAGGTGGAGATCACAGTGAGCTGAGATCATGTCACTGCACTCCAGCCTGGGGAACAGAGCAAGACTCTATCTTAAAAAAAAAATGTAGAATGATTCATGAGTTAAGTAAATAAAACACATCTCCCACAAGGGTCTCTTCCTCCCAACATGAAACTTATTTTGACAGATTTTTCTATGTATCTATATCTATTTAACATACAAAGTACCTAGAGTATATAATATAAAATAACCGATCTACTCTGTATATATCAACGTCTTACAGGGAGAAATTAATTCATAAATTTAACCTGATAAGTCAGGAACAGATTTTATCTACTATGGTAAGGACAGGAACTGTCCATTCCTCTATCATATGTGAACTGAGAGCAGAAAATTCCCTCATCCTATGATTGCTGTGTTTCCAAGGAGACTCTAATGATGGGATATATGCATGTGTGCTCACGTGTGTGTGTGCGTGTGTGTGTACATGTGTGTATGTGTGTGTTGTGGGAGGAGACAGTGAGAGATGGACAGTAAGTTGCTGGTGATCCCCAGGTAGGGGGTTGTCAGAAGTAGGGTTGTCCATTCACATAACCATGAATTTCCTCCTTAGGATTCCTCCTCCTGGCCCCACCCCACATCCTATAGCCCCGTGGGAAATATGTTTCACCATCTCAAGTTGGAGCGCAACGTGAATTTTCTCACCAAAATAAATCTGAGTTATAAAATGGGATTTGATATAATTGAAGTACTATCATGACAATAACAGAGCTATTTTTAAGGATTACATAAGATTATGTGGACTAGCTTGCGATCTATAAAAGTGTTCTCTATGTGAAATAGATTCAGGATTAGAAACAATTCCTACCATTTGAGGAATGTTAATAAAACTATTAATAAATAAAGCATTTGTCTGTTTGTGGTTCTCTTTGAACCACCTTGACTGCTGTGGCCCCCATAATCTATTGAGATTGCTGGTATGTAATTACAATAGATTTACTAGGTGACCTCCTTGAGAGGCCCTAACCAATGTACACAGAGAGAAAAAAAGAAATAAATTAAGATTTTGTCCCTAAAACCCAATGGAAAACTCTAATTAGCTAGGAAGATGCCATGGAGAACTCCATTATCTTTATTGGATCAGCCAGATGCCCTGGGATCAAGGTAGCCAAACACCATGTTTTTCCTGTTCTATCCAAAGACCAAACCTAAGTCTTAAAATCCACCACTCAGACCAGAGGAAAGACCAGACTCACAAGCAAAAAGCAGCTTACTAAAGAGTGAGATATTCTGAAATTTGCCACCTAAAACCTTTCTCAGGTAGAAGGATAACATCTAAGGAAGGGGTTTCAAACAAAGCTGTGTGAGAGACCTCACTAAGGAAAGCTCAGACTTGTTCTCCGAGAGTGCTGTGATTTTTTAACCATGTTGACAGTTCATTCCTAAGACTATGAGCCAATACAAAATCCAGGAATCTGACTAAGACACAGCAGCAATCATCCTACAGGAGAGAGGAGGGGAGAGAAACAGCAAAGACTGGGGAGGTGGAGGAGGGGCTTAAGGGAAGGGCCCATAGGTTACTGAGCTTCACCTCCTATAGAGGTCAATGTTACCTCACTTTTTAAATTTCACTTGTTTATGCATAGGGCTTAAGAACCAGGCCTTTGGTCCATCAGGGATACTACTGCCCCTCTTGCAGGCAGACAAAAAGAACTTTATCAGAAGAGATTTTCTTATACCTCCAATATTGAACGACTTTCAATACTTTCTACTGCAGCTATCCAGTAGGAATCAATGACATTTGAACTGTATGTCTCAAGGCCCAAATGGAGGGTATTTGGGAATAAAGCTTAAACTGACAACAAAGTTTTGATTTTATGCAAAGATTGCCTGCAGAGAATTTGTATGGAGAGGAAGTTCATCTGGATAGGATTTGAGTAATCCCAAATTACTGGGTTATTACCATATTAATTATATCTTCTTATTACCAAAACTATCCACTGTCAAGAAATCTTGGAAACTGGCTTGTTTCATTTGACTAACAATAACCAACATCTGTAGAAATATAGAACACAAAGAACTGTGCTGTAATTTTGCTGAACTTCTTTTTAGAGTGAGCATGCTTAGGAACACCATGCCTGTGACATGGTTATCTTGGTGCTTATAAAACAAGCAAATGGGTATTCCTCCTTGATTCACATCTGGAGCTCACTTAAAGGTTCAATGTAATTACTGATCCACAGTCTTATTGCATCTTATTATTCTAGTACTTAATGAAGAACTCTTACAAGACATCAGGTATGTCTCCAAGCACACATGTACTAACTCACTTAAAACTCACAGAAACTCTGTGAAGGAGGTATTATTATCTTCCATTTGACCCAAGAGTCAACAGAGTTTAACTTGCCTGGCATATGAGTCCAGGAAGGTTGAGTCAAGACTATTTCTAGATGTATAAGGTAATGTCAAAGTTAGGATTTCTTTCTTTATAATTTAGGTACCATCTGCAAGGATCTCAAACTTAAACATTGTTTAAACATTTTATCATAAAGGATATTACTGTTATGCTATAAACGTAATTCCCTTTGGATAACTAGTAGGTTTTTATGTTATCCCATTTTCCCATGACTCTTCCTTACACACTCACATCTCTGTAGTAAGTTTTCATATGCCCTGATCCTCTGACTGACATGGGCAGCTTTGGAGTTATCCCTGAAAACTAGCATGCTTTCTTCAAATTTCCCTGACCCTTCTCCCAAAAAAGCAGTCTTAGCCTCTTTGTGCTACAACTAAAAACATTTGCACAATTCTATTATGATATATATTATATACTGTACTATGAGTATTTTATTTACATTTTTCTCTTAGAATGTGAGCACCACAAAATCTTGCCTTGTGCATAGGTATCTAAGTGGCATATTCATGAGTGACATCACCTAGCTAAAAGTAGCTGACAATGCAAGACTCAAAATTTTTTAAAAAGGAAGAAAAAAGGATGAAAAAAATAAAGGGTTGTCCACTCACCTTGCAATTTAAAAAGTAATCTCAGATTCAGAGGCATGGAATTGAATAGGCATTTTATATTTAGTTTGTCTTTTAAAATCAGTAAAAAAGACTTGTTTACAAACACGATAGTAGCAGACTAGCCTTTCCAACCTAAGTATTTATAATTCTGGACAAATTATGAAGTAACTCTTTTCAGAAATTAGCCAACAGCAGCACAAATGTGCAATTCACAAGATAGGAAAACCACACTAAGTGAGGCTCATGTTTGCCCTGGCTTTCTGGCTTTCAGCTCTCCTGTCTGGGGTACACTTTCAGATTGAAGTGTGGAAGACAGAGTCCAAGCAAGAATCAATGGTCTCACTAAGATAGGGAGTAAAGATTGAAGTTTAGTGCTGCTGATGTGGGGCTGGAGTTTCTAGATCTAGGTTAGTTGGGAGTAGGAAGCTGTGCAGAGAAGGAGCATCAGAAATCTCTAGATGAATCCCCTTAAGTTACTGGTCTACTAATAAACTGTATATGTACAGTAAAGAAGTCACAAAACCTAACCAAAAAATAAAAAAAATAAATCACCAAAAACCAAACTCGTGGGAAGCTATAATCTTAATAGAGACCCTAGCAATCACAGAACAATGGGGGACAAAGTTGTTATGACAAGTAATATTGGAGAGATTTTCTGAGCACTTTAGAGATATCTCAGATATTCCATGCCTTAGGAATAAGGCTATTTTCCCTCATACCCAAGAAAGTTAAAAAACAAGGCTGGGAGAAAAGATAAACCTCATCTGCCAGTATTCGAACCTCCTACCAAAACACAATGCAATAGCCTCTAAAGAAATGCTATAAAATTGGAAAGATAGTCAACAGCATAGAATTCATAATGTCCAGTGCATATTAAACAATCACTAACTATTTAAAAAGGAAATATGACTCTAATCAGGGAGGAAAATGTCAAAAGACACCAACTCTGAGATAACCTATGTGTTGAAATTAAGAGACAAGAACTTTACAGCAGTTATTATAATTATGTTTAAGGGATAAAAAAGAAAATTTTTTCATAGTAAATATGCACATGGAAAATCTCAGCAGAGAAATATAAAATACATTTAAAAATTAACTGGACATTCTAAAACAAAATATAAATTTAGAAATAAAATAATTCACTGGATGAAAAGTTCAGCAGATCAGAGATGGTAAAAGAAAAGGTCAGTGGACTTAAAGGCAGACAAGTAGAAATTACTCAGAAGAGCAGAGAGGAAAAAAGGATAAATAAATGAGAAAAAAACTTCTGTGACCTGTGATACACTAGCAAACTGGTAATATGTTTGTGAGTATTATCTCAGAATGAGAGAAGAAAGAAAATGGAGAAAAAATTTTTGAAAAAATTATGGTTAATTTTTCCCAAAATTTGAGGGAAAACAAACTTACAGATCCAGAATGCTTGATAAATCTCAAGATAGATAAATACAAAGAAAACCACTCATAGGCATATTCTAGTCAAACTGTTAAAAAAAAATATTTTGAAAGAAGGTAGATGAAGAAATGACTCAGTACCATACAGGGAAAAAAACAAAAGACAGATGATGGCTACCTTCTTTTTGTTTGTTTTTAGAAACAATAATGGCAGGAATACAATAGAGTAATATTTTTAAAAGACTAAAAGAAAAAAAAAATCCTGTTTACCCAGACTTCAATATCTAGTAAAAAGTACCTGCTACATGGAAGACGAAACAAAGACATTTTCCAATTAAAAAGGAAAAAGAATTTGTTGCCAGCAGATCTGCACTATAAGAGATGCTAAAGAATGTTTTTCAGCCTGAAGGGAATTAATACCAAATGGAAACTTGGATTTACAAAAGGGAATGAAGGGCACGGGAAATAATAAATATGCAGGTTAATATAAAAGACAATATATTTTTTCTTCTCTTACTTTAAAATACATATGACAGTTCAAAGCAATAATTGAACTGTATTGTGTATTGTAGACTGTATTGTGAAATTTATAACTGATGTAGGTATGTTAATAAATGTCAAAGATGACAGAAAGACGGGTATGGTTAAGTAAAACTATCCTGTTTCAAGGTTCTTGTATTTTTATCTCAAGTGCTACAATAGTAACTCTAAGTAGAATATTACAAGTTAAGGTGTATACTTTAATTTCCAAAATAACCACAAAGTAATGCAAAGAGGTGCTGTTGAAAAGCCAACAGTAATTAAAATTAAACACTAGAAAAAAAATAATTAGCCCAAAAAAGCACTAGAAAGAAGGAACAAAAGATCAGTACACAAATGGGACAGATAAAAAACAAGTAAGAAAATGGTGGATTAAAATCCAACTATACCAGTGATTTATTGCATAGAAATAGATGAAATACTCAAATTAACAATCAGAGATACACTAAATAAAATAGTGAAGCCCAAGTGTATGTTGTCTACTAGAGATGTACTTTAAAAATAAAGACAATAGACTGAAAATAAAGGAAAGCCAAACATATGCCATGAAAACAGTAAGCATAAGAAAGGTTTGCTCTACTAATATCAGACAAAATACACTTCAAGACAAAGAGCACTACCGGAGACAATAAGGGATATTTCAGTAAGATTAAAAGGTCAATTAAACAGGAAAGTTATAACAATAATAAAAGTATAAGCCCATAATAATAAAGCTTCAAAATATATGAAGCAAAAAACCCAAAACCAAAAGGAAAATCAGACAAATCCACAATCAAAAGTAAATATTTTCAATTCCCTTTCTCAATAATTAATAAAAATTAGACAAGAAGCTTAATAAGGAAAGGAAGATATAAACAACACTATCAACCACTTTGGCCAAATATGAACATTGCACTCAGTAGTTAAATAATATACATAAGATAGTTTCAGTACATTTCTGAAAATTTCAGTACATTTCAAAAAATTATATTCTGACAATAACAAAATTAATTCATAAACCACTAACAAAAAGATATATAAGAAAACCTCAAAATTTTTGACATCAAACAATTCACTTCTATATTATCCATGAATCAAAGAAGAAATCGCAACAACAAATACTTAGAAAAAAATAATTAAAATCACAACATACAAATGTGCGAGGTGCAGCTAAAGCAGTGCATATAAGAAAATTTATACCTTTAAGTGCTTGTAATTAGCAAAAATGGTTTAAAATCAATGATCTAATTTTCCACTTTGAAAGGCTAGAAAAAGTGGAGTAAATCAAACCCAAAGCAAATAGAAGAAAGGAAATAATAAAGATTAGAAATTAATAAAATGTAAGCAGAGAATTTAAGAAACCAAAAGTTGCTTCTTTGAAAATGTTAATAAAATTCACAGTTAGTAAGAAAACCCCTAATTGACTACCACACATACAGGGCCCTAGTCTCTTTTTGAAACTTTTTAGAACTGATATGCTATGTAATTTAGAATTTTAGATCTTAGATGATTCTGTCCTGCAAATAATGTATAATAAATACTATCCCCAGTGAGTTCTGGGTAGCATCCTGTAATCAAATACATTAATATTTCCTTAGTAAAATATATAAATATTCACTTTTTGAAAGATAATTAAAGACTATCAATAGCCTCATCTCAGTTCAGGTCAGGTTTTGGTGGCAAAAATTTCCAAAATAAATACAAGGTACTTTAGAGGGTTTTTTTTTTTTTTTAAACATTCTGAATTGTAACAAACTATTATGAATTACTAATAAAGTGCTTACTTTTTTTCACATGTAGGTCTTCTAAGTCCCTGAACAAAAGACAGTGCCCCATTTGTAAGTCTTAAGGGATGACTTTTTTAGCTAAGATCACAAGATAATCTTTTTTTCTTCCTGCACTTTCCATGAGGCTAGAGAGTATTTAGTAAATACAATAACCTTTATAATGATCTTTGACTGAATTTTAAAAGAAAACAGTTCTTGGCGGAAGAGGACAGAAATTTTAGAAAAATAAGCATATTATCCTCAAACATATAATTCTGTAGTAAAATAACTAAATCAAATTTAGTTATTTCCAAATGCACAACAGTAAATACTGCTATATACAAAACTGAAAATATTTTTGGAATTTTATATAGCCAGCATTTGTACACTCAATTTTAAATTTCCATTTTTGTCCAGCACATTCCACACAGAATATATTTTAATTCTTCAACAAAAAGCATAAATCATATTTCTAAAATTAATTGTATGTCTTATTTAAAATAATCTTAGCAGAAAGTTTATTGGCCTATTTCTCTAAACATTATCTCCGGCTCTAGGGAAATTTAATTCTACAAACTTAAGTCTCAGGAAGACCGTAAAGGAATAACAGTAACAGAACAGTATCAATAGTAATAAATGTAGACGTTTCCTTAAAAGCCCATGCAATACTCCTATAGGTGCTAATTGGAGCCATGCATGCATTAAATCAGATATATGTACTTACTATTACTGCTACTGCTGTCATTCCTAAGGGAGCTGGCTGCAACAGGGGGTAACATAAATGGTTTTGTGACACTGACTCTGGAATCTAAATAGAAAGCAATAATGTGTCAGTGTTATATGGTGATTTGTATGACTTATAGAGTCCCCGAAAGGTGAAGTGTAATACCAGATTACTTGCCAGGTCAGCTTCCCAAATCTAGAGTATTCAGATCCTATTTATTTCATACTGGGTCCTGCTATTCTATTTTAATAAGAAATTCACCATGGTCACCTTGTAGAACAAATATTTATTGACTAAATATGTTAATACATGCAAATAATGACACATTGATGGTAATTTCTCATTAAAAAAGGAAAGCAATGAATCCAGGTTTGTATTATAATGAATCCAGGTTTGTATTATAAGGGAAAAAAGAGTCTCAATACAGAGTAACTGGGGAGGATCAGAATTTATGACTTAAAGTTAGATCCTTAAGAAAAAAATTTGAGAAGGAACATTAAGTAGACTGGAGGTACAGAATAATATAATTGTACATAACTAGCAAATGTTAGATGAGAAAAGGCATGAGTGGCCATCTCATATATGTTTTACTCATAAACAACTCACTAATTTGAAACTGATGAATATTGTTTTGGCTTGGAAACCAACAAATGTACAATTATTAGTTTCTTCTGTGTATTATATTTTAGAGTTTTTTTTTAATGTTCTGAATCGTAATCGCTATTGATATTTGCTTTTTTATTAGACATACAGGCATGTATCTTGCTACAATTAAACACAGAGGTAGATTCTTACTACATAGGGAAGATTTAAGTTTGCTGTTTACATTTGACCTGAAAATGCTTATATGTCTTACCTTTCTCAGGACTTAATGTTGAAGAAGCCACACAATCACTAGTTTCAGATGCCACTACAAAGTCCTTGAAGGCATCAATAGATCTATTAAAAATTCTAAAGAATTCTTCAGGAGTAAAGAGCCTGGGTTCTGGGCTCTTGAATGGTTTTTTTAGATCCTAGAAGAAAAATAATAGGATTACATTTTTCAAATAGTTTTTAGATTTAACTGAAGTCAAGATAATGGACTGTAAATATGTCCCTCAAAGATTCAAGT
Source organism: Cacajao melanocephalus (assembly GCA_963573385.1). Classification (NCBI taxonomy): domain Eukaryota; kingdom Metazoa; phylum Chordata; class Mammalia; order Primates; family Pitheciidae; genus Cacajao; species Cacajao melanocephalus. Next base: position 45,548 of record CAUYLG010029453.1, on the reverse strand, counting down.
ATTTGGACTCTTACAACTAGCACTTTTAGATGGCTGTTTTAATGTATGTAATTCAAATTGGTAACGTAGGGTAGTGATCCCAGTGGGATCACAAGTTGAGTCTGGAGCAATGAATGCAATGTCATGACAAAACAATAACCTTAACAACAAATTGAGGACATTTTTCTTTAGAGATGCTCATTAAAAACATGAGGGTTTATTTTAGAAAGACCCCTCCATTACAAGAACTTCCAGTTTTTAGAAAAAAAAAAAAGATCTCTCCATAATGCATGCTCTAATATCCAAAAATTAGAAAGTCAGATGATACTAAATGTTGGCAAGGAAACTCTTACATACTGCTGAGATAATGTAAGTTGGTACATTTGATATTATCCAGTGAAGTTAGCTGCCCATCCTGTGACTCAGAAATTCTATTCTCAGGTAAATCCCCTGGTGAAGCTATTGCACATATATACACCATCAGACATATAAAAAAGTTTTTTTTTGCAGCAATATCTGTATCACTTATGTTAATCAAAAGACAGTGGCTTAATAACTAGTAATATATTGAATGGGTGGAGTTTATTCAGCAGAAGGTTAACAATAGCTATATGCATTAAAGTGGATACATCTTCTAAACCTAAAGCTGAGCAAAAGAGGCAAGTCTCAAAATAATAAAAATAGTATAATTGATATAAAATTAATATAAGATTCCCAAAAGCAAATCAAAGCTATATTATAGGGATACATAATGGATTATAAAGAAAAGCAGGTAACCAAAATAAACATCTATCTGTTACTTACTGGGCAGTATTCTAAGTGCTTCATAGACATATTCTCAGTCTCCAGAACAACTGAGAAATATCATCGATAATCTCCTGGGTTCCCACCAAAGTGCCATGATTAGTAAATGGACATTCTGTGTTGTTTGCAGTGTTCTTCCCAGCATCACCATTTACCTTAAGGCTCTAATGCATATGCTATTTCCGTTGTGACACCTTGTGTGATATACTCTACTTTTTGTGACCTCTACCTCTTTTGAATGCCATCGGCACTCTATATGCAGTAGTAATATGAAAGAGTGGTTAACACTAAATTCTGACTTTGGAATTGGAAACTGAAACAATAGAAAGATTAAAGGTAGTGACTAGATTATTAGGATGGTAAGAATTATAAGACTGGAGAGCACAAATGGGATTAAAGTTGAGTCTTGAAGAATAGCTGGAATTTAGAAGGGACACAGGAAAAAGCATTTAGGTATTAAGGTACAGAATTCTGTTTAAAATTTTGGATTTAAACTTTTAGAAGTCTCCTAAGCTAATCATTGGCCATTTGAACTGTATACCAAATCAGATCTCCTAAGCATGATTCTGCTATAGACAAAGTGTGATGAAAAAATGACAAAATGTATTAACATTTATTTTGCTAGGTATGATGTTAAAGTACTCATCATACATCATCTAATATCAACCCTACTAGAGGAATTCTGGCATTGTCTCCATTTTAAAGATAAAGTGAGGCACAAAGAAGTTACGTTTACAAAATTCATTAGTGACAGAGCCAGAATTTAAACTCCAACATCTCACTCTTATTTTCTGGAGTACATTGCCTATTCCATATGTCATGCCTTATCCTGAAGTTGGTGATGACCAGTTATTCAATGACTTTGAGAAGCCAAAATGTATTTCTTTGCTGTGACCTATGGGGTAATTACATTATGGATAAAAGGACAGGGGTATGTTTATTACAGTTTTCCATTTAAATGAACATTTGTAACAATAGGAAGGTTTTGAGGACTTCACTTATGGAAAATAAGGAAAAAGGCAGGGCTGATTTTGCATTGTAACGTAAGTAAGTTTTATTTTTATATTAGAAGACAATATTTAAGTCTGAATGCACACTTCAGTATTGCAGTATAACTACAAATACTTATTTCCTTTGCTCATCTTTTGCAATCTCAGAAGATTTTTAAATTTGAAGTTTATCCAATCAAAATCTCATAAATAAATGTGCCCCATTTTCCCCAACAGCACCAAGAAGCATGGGTTTTTAGAGAAGGGTAATGAAAAACAATCCCAGTGAACCCAAAGTTACCTTAGATGAGTTTTCTTTCACACACTCCACAAGGTCATCCACTATGTTCACAAGTTTGTCTATGATAGAATAATTACTCAAGCCTTCAGAAATATTTGAAAACTTGTCCAGAAGATCAGTCAAGCTGCTTGACAACTGTACCACCATCTCGCTTATCCAGCAATGACTTGGCTGCAAGATGTGAAATGGAGACAAAACAGCTATTTTAATAAGCACCATAAAACTCGTGCCATGAAACTCAGAGCTCTCTTCAAAGCTATCAACACGTTTTAGTCACTGGTTGCTGGAAGAAGGATCTCCTTTGAACAAGTCAGTTCTTGAGTCTCAAATACATAGTCTGTTTCAAAATTCACACATGCACACAGACCAGAGTAAAAATATTGGTAGTAGAAATTTTGTTCTTCCATGGAAGAAAAGACAAAGCCAGGTCTTACCTTTGACAAAGTTAAGATATTAATAGAATTTAATTCTACTGAAGAATCATAATTATTTAGTCACTATATTCTCAAAAAAGCTTTAGATGCAAAGGGAATCACAAAATATTAGTGTGAGAGAGAATCCTAGCCCTTAAGGAACTTCTAGTCTTTGGTGGACAAGAATATGAAACAATTGCTTAATAATAGCTTCTGTTTTTAAAGTGTTTTATAGATTTCAAGGCTTCTAGACAGATAAATTCATGTGGCTGTTTTATAAAACAGCCCTAGGAGGAATGTAGTCTGAGAGAGAAGAACCACTTTTGGCTAGTGGCAGTACCAGCTACGTTATTTGTGGAATGCAATGCAAAATGAAAATGCATTCGTTGTTCAAAATCTTGTCCAAAAACTATTAAGAACTTCAAGGTTGTTATGGTAGAGCATTAAACCAAGCATGGAGTCCAGCCCATGAATCCAGTTCTGCCCACTGGTTAGAAGCACAAGCCTTGAAGTCAAGCATAACTAGGTTCAATTCTCGCTGAAAGACTCCAAGCCAGCTACGTAAATTCACTGAATCTCACTTCATCTGTCTATAGAATGGGAATAATGGAACCTCCCATGAAAGGAAGTTGTGAGGTGATAATGTAGATAATTTGAATATAAGTTGCACGAGGGCAGCAATTTTTTTTAAATCTTGCTCTTTGTCATGTCCCCAATGCCTAGAACAGTGTCTGGTAAATGAGAGTTGCTCAGAAACAATTTACTGAATGTATGTGCAAGTGAATTGAAAAAAATGAATGAATGAGAAAAAATATTTTGCATCAAGGGTCAGCACATTCTTTCTGCAAAGGGCCAAGTAGTAACTGTTTTAGGTTTTACATGCCAAGAAGTAAAATCAAGGATATTATGTAGGTACATTTTAACAAGACAAAGCACATTTTCACAAAATTTTTATTATAAATTTTAAAATGTGATAATTCAGTATAGTTTATTTTGCACAATAACTGGATATACTGTAATCTTTTGCAATATAGATCTACAATGAGAAGAATGGAATCCTTTATTTGGGTTAATACTTTGCTTAGTTGGGGTTCAAAGTCAGCATTCTCTATCACCAAATAGATTGCAAATGTTCATCTGTAAAAGCCAATCTTAGCTGGCTGGCCTTAAAAAAATTTGGCCCACAGGGTATAGTTTGCTAAGCCTTGCTCTAAATAACTGTGTATCAAGATAGGTATAGATTATTAAGAAAAAAGTTCTTAATATATTACAATGAATTTTAAGATTTTTATTTTTATTTATTTATTTATTTATTATTATTTTGAGACAGAGTCACACTCTGTTGCCCAGGCTGGAGTGCCGTGCCGTGATCTTGGCTCACTGTACCCTCTGCATCCTGGGTTCAAGCAATTCTCCTGCCTCAGCTTCTTGAGTAGCTCGGATTACAGCCACCCGCCACCACGCCTGGCTAATTTTTGTATTTTTAGTAGAGACAGGGTTTTACCATGTTGGCCAGACTGGTCTTAAACTCGTGATCTCAGATAATCCGCCCCGCCTCGGCTTCCCAAAGTGCTAGGATTACAGGCATGAGCCACCGCGCCCAGCCAGATTGTTAAAATTAATATTACATTACCTAAAATATTGAAATAGGAGGAGGGGGGCTATTGTAACAGGAGGAGCAGAGACTTGTTATAGGAGGAGGGACTCTTGTAACAGGATGAGGAAGTTGTAAGTTTGCATACTTTATATAATTTTAACGTGTTATCTTTTTTCTCTTATAAAGATCTTTTAAGTGGAAACTGATGTATTTTGCACTCTGCTAAAATGCTGCAGTGGCAAAAATAAGATTATTATTTGGAATAGCTAACATTGAATTAGCTCATTAAAAACATAAATAATTTAATACAACTTGTAACAAAAATACTGTACTCAGAGTAACTGATGGCATGTAAAATAAATCCAACTACCAAGCTTTATTTCTCTACTTAGCAGCAGAATATCTCTGTGGAAAAAGTCTTTTATTTATTTATTTATACTTAATTTTTTTACAGAGACAGGCTCTTTCTCTGAGTCCCAGGCTATAGTGCAGTGGTGCAATCATGGCTCACTGCAATGCTGAATTCCTGGGCCCAAGTGATCTTCCCACTTCAGACTCCCAAGTAGCTAGCACCACAAGGCGCATGCTACCATGTCTGGCTAATTTTTAAGTTATAAGTGGGGTCCTGCTTTGTTGCCCAGGCTGCTCTTGAACTCCTGGCCTCAAGCAATCCTCCCTCGTCAACATTCCAAAGTGCTAGGATTACAGACATGAGCCACTGCATCTGGCTCAAATCATGTATTTATTCTAAAGTATAGAAGCAGCCACTTTATACTCATTTAATAGAACAATTTTACTTAATATAATACAGCCAAAAAGGAAACAGGTTTATCTGCAGATAGGTGAGCCCCAGTTCCTGGAACCACAAAACATCATTCAAAACTTTTAGGATTTTTGGCTCTGGCTCCAGATAAGAAAGATAAACAAATTTCAACATGGGAATTTAGTTCAAGTGGCCATTTCAACTCGTCATAACCAACTTCTCAAAGAATATGTGTTTCCAAAGTATGTGCAGAATAGAGTCTTTGTTTTGTTAAATCAATGCTTATTTCAAGCACATGCAAGTTCCTACTTGCATCATTATCAGGTCTCTTTCATAGCTGTCAGTCTTTCCTCGGATACTGAATTGCTCTGCAAGTTTCTTTCCTTTTACACAGTGATAATTCCTTATAGACAGTCAGCCCTATCAACAATGAACAGATTTCCTAAGATACAGAACACAGCATGCACTGTAAATGCTATTTGAATAGTATTTATGTGATAGAGTAGCCTTCACCAACTCATTCCGCTGAAATTGTGCAAATTTTTCTAACAGTGAAATTCCAGGTATTGATCTCTTAAGACTCTATTTCCTCACATTATGAATATACTTGCCTTGGATCTCTGGCAAGTAAGAATCAAAATCAAATTCCCTTGTTTTGAATTAAGACATTCCTTTTGTTTCTGTGGTAGTTGTCTTAAATGAATGGGTACTTTGTTCATTTTGCTCTCTGTGGTTAAAGTAGAAACGATTTTGTCGATTTGTTTCTTACTTTTAAGCTGAGGAATTCTGAGGTGCTTACTGCCACTTCTGTTGACAACTATTTTCAACTGAACTCTATGCTTACATTTTATATTCTAGTTCCTATTTAGCTGTTTACCCTACCTCTTACCATTTTCACGTACCTTGATCAATAGTCTAGACAATCAACTCTTTCCAGTAAAATTTCCAACCTCAATCCTGTGCTTTCTTACAGTTTAACCATGTAAATTCCACAATCTAATCCTACTCTAATGTTTGCCTTTTTAAAGTCATGAACAATTTGTTAATACTTGATACAAACTACATGCCTACATAGGTGAAAACTGTATATTTCTAAAACCCTTGCAATCATGTTTCATTCATTTTTTATTCTTGCTTGCGCTGTTATTTATGTGGAAAAGGCTGAATCATAAATTCAAAGTTCTATGTTTTCAGTAATTTGTTTAACCAGCTATATATTGGTTTTTTAAGATTATTGGGTTTATTAAGAAAAAACAGTGGTAAACAAATAATATTAAATGTCAGTCACTTTTGACCTGCATGCTTGTAAGAGAGGAAACTGGTTTTGACTGGAACATCTAGCAGTTTTGTAATTTTTAATTAAGTATCAGCAATGATTTGCAAGGAGAATAAAACACAATGAACTAAGTATTCCATTGTGAGATGACAGTAGGTCTTTCTGTTTTTCAATTCCTCCAAGATTATGATTATGAAATGAATGACTAAATGTTGTCAAATTTACAAATGTATTTTTCCTTTGCCTTAATAAATGACATTATCACTGCTTCTTATTTTTCAGACATTTTAAATGTAAATAGTTTTATATAAATATTACCTCAATGGTATTAATTAGAAGAAAGTAAGATATAATGTTCTCTCTTTCACTAGAAGATGTGAAAGATTAAGAAAATTGACAGTCATACAGGATGTCAGAGGTGATACAAATAATATCTTTTAAATTCCTTATGTGTATTAGGTGAATGGGTCTCTCTTAAAGAAATTAAATTAAATTCCTGAAGTGCATGTACAGTATTATCATGTTTTATTCACCTGTATGTGTAGTTTCCAAAAGAAGAAATATATAGATCCTGCTTTGGATGTAAAAACTTTTTTCTTGATTCCATTCTCTCAATTTCTTACCCTCTTTCTTTATAGATGCTCTCTTATGTATTATTGGTTAATTATAGCAGCTCTAGCTAGGACTACTAAAAATGTGTGCTTTCTATTCCTGCATACTTATAACATGTATTATTCTAGAATCCAAACTCACTCAATGATATTGAACCAATATCCTTAGACTGTTGGCATGTCACTACCACTGAAAATTAGGTTAAAAACTGTGAACTTCCTTAGAAATTTTAAAGTACCATGAACACCAAATCCATGATCTCACTAAATGATTAAATAAAATATGTAATTAAAGATGAATAAAATTAAAAATATTCTAAACATAACTAGGAATATGACTATTTCCAAAGACTAACAACAGAAATATATGCATATTGTAAGACTAAGCATAAATTTTTTTAAAAAAGATCATATACGAATTCCACAAAATATGTGACATGGCAATCTCTGTAGTTCCAGAACCAGTAAATTTGAGAAACTAACTAAAATAAACCATGTGCTGTAAAATCATCCTGGGGACTTGCTAATTCTGGCATGCTTTCTCCTCTCCATCTCCTGCCTCATTCAAGAAACAACTGTGCTGGTTTGTTAGGTGAAATAATTTGACACATTATTCCACCTTGGTATTGGTATTAGATGCTCAGACAGTCTTTTTTTTTTTTTTTTTTTTTTTGAGTTTGAGTTTTGCTCTTGTCGCCCAGGCTGGAGGTACAATGACGGGATCTCAGCTCACTGGAACCTCCACCTTCCGGGTTCAAGCAATTCTCCTGCCTCAGCCTCCCAAGTAGCTGGGATTACAAGCACCTGACACCACACCTGGCTAACTTTTTGTATTTTTAGTAGAGATGGGGTTTCACTGTGCTGGCCAGGCTGATCTTGAACTCCTGACCTCAGGTGATCCACCCACCTCGGCCTCCTAAAGTGCTGGGATTACAGGCGTGAGCCACACGCCCAGCCCACAGACAGTCTTTAAGAACAATCATGGTAAGATTTATGGAATAAGAAGCTGAAAGTAGGTAAAACATACTGTAACACTTCTTCATTAATGCACTTTACACTACTTTCCATTCGGTAGCTATTCACAGAGAGATCTCTATGTGCTTTCTTTTAGGGCCTAAAGTTAGTATTTACCCAGTGAGAGCATGCTTTTCACAGGGGTTAGTGAAATATCAATTAGAGATTCTTAGAGAGGAAAGCCCTGGCTCATAAACTATGAGGTTTCTGAAGAATATTCCTAAGACGTATTCACCCAGCCTTCCAATCTGATTAATCTAATTACCAGCATTACTGCCTAGTTTGTTTTTGTTTTACTTTCTTTTAATTTGTGTCAAACCTCAGTCTTGCTGGAATTAGAGGTATGCATGCCTAAGGCACAAAGCATGCCTTTCTGCTTGTGCTTTCAGCATCTGCCTCTGGGATGAGCAATCAAACTCTAGAGCCCTGTCATAAGAATCATCATATTTCAGACCTAAAAGGAATACTGAGGACCAGTCTCATCAATTTCATAAGTGAGAAAACTAAGGCCTAGAGCAGTGAAGTGTCTTGTTCCAGGTTACACAACAAATTTACACAGAAACATGAGAAAACCAGGACTCTCGATCACTCATTTTGTTCTAGTAGCCACGAGGATAGTGAAAGCACATAAAACTGAAGTGTTTTCTCTGCCAAATTCACAGTGACTCATGTGGTCTCACGTCTGGACCAGACACGATTCTTAGGCTCAATTAAGATACTTCTTGGGAACAGAAACAGTTCATTCTGTTTCACTTTAATCTAGAGTCATACCAATGAAAGTAAATTTCTCTAAGGAATCATGACAATTGCCATTTGTGGACTTTATTTACTATTCTTTTGGTTTTTATCCTTGTGGGTAGAAAGCTGACATTCTACTCTCAAACATTCCATTGGCAGGCAAATTTAAAACTTTCCTATAAAAACACTTTGCAAAATATTGCATGTTCATGTTGCCAGTGTAGTCTCTGAAATCTTAACTTCTTTCTGGATGAGCTGGGTTTTGTAATGATTTGTTTTAGTCCTCTCTCTGAACAATTAATTTGGGTCTTCAGTGTTTACTTTAGGTATCTAACTTTCCATTTCTTGTTTGAATTAAAGTGATGTCGAAACCTCAATCTGGTTAAGATGGTAATCAACCAAAGCACTATAAATATGTGTTGTTTCCCAGGGCAGACCTATAAATGGCCCCTAGGCAAGACCTAAAATAGAACAGAGAAGGAACAGCAGCGGGGTTTGGGGAGTGAGGGTAGCAATGATGAACTAGAGGCCCAGTTTTTAGTCCCAACTCTGTCAACTCATTTTGTGATTTCAGGCACGTCATTTAATCTATTCAGGGCTTCAGTTTCTCCAGCTGTAAAGTAAAGGGGCCTATCTAATCGCTGGCCAATGTGGGAATCCACTATCCATCTGCAGTTCCTCTCACTCAAAATGCATTGAATGTGACTGCAGAACTAAAATTTCAATTTTACTTAACTATAATTTCTTTACATTGAAAAATCAATAATTATCATCTTATTTAGAGACTAGAAAACTTTTACGTATGTTTGGAAAAAAACAGAAATGTGACTATCTTTTCAATGGTAAATTTTATAAAATATCTGAATATGGAGTAACTATTTCTAATGAAAATTTAGTGTATGAACGGAAATATGTTGTAGGTGTAAAACACACTGTGGATTTTCAATCATATGAAAATATAAAACACTCCATTAATAATTTTTATATTGATTTTTAGGGTGAAATGACAATATTTAGGATACATGGGGCTAAATAAATTTCATTATCCTTATTTTCCAGTCCTTTCATGAGGCCTGGCGCTTGGGTGGGATGCTATTCTTTAGTATCCTTACAATAATGGGACTTTTACTATTAATGATAACCACAGGAGTCTAAACTAATATGTTGGGCCCCTTCAAGACTTAGAAATCTAGGATTTTTGCCAAGAGTTAAATGTTTATTCATAACTATTTTTGAGGAGCGACAATATACATTGGATTGTCTAAAGAATGGTGAGGAGATACACAGGAGTAAAAGATCTCAACCTTGCTCTGTAGATAGTCAAAATATAGTAAAAAGAGAAAACAATAAAATAATAAAGATGGTATCTGACAGTTATATGCACACTACATCTCACATTTTTTGTATCTTAATTATTTCTCACAATAATACTCTGAGACAAATATACAACACTTAAAATATTAAGCTCTATGTAAGCAATATACGATCATGTACCCAAAATGAATAGCTTCTGGACAAATTCCATAGAAGTCACAAGATGATAAACTAAAACATAAGGTCCACATAGCAGGTGCAATGTTAGTGTTGCTGACCACCATGTCCCAGGAATCAAGCAAAATACTCACAGAGTAGCTGTGATGCCAGTTTCACCTGATCAAATGATACAGGGGAGAGAAAGTATGGTCTGAAAGAGCAGAAAATGACCTTGTGTGAAAGAGGAATCTTAAAATGACCTTGGAGGAGATGACCACTAACATGGGTTCAGCTCCAAGATATTGCATGATTCTGTGAGTAGAATTTGGATATGTGGATGGGAGAAGAAAGGGCATCCTTTAAGAATAGACACAGTGATTTTAGGAGGCAGTGATGCATGTAGCTGAGGTGGCAAGTTTGTGTTGGTAAATAATGGGTATTCAGATGAATTAGTTAGGGTTGGGTAGGATTACAGAGAGTCATGAACATCAGGTTCAAGAATTTGGCTCTCAGCCTTTAGTAAATGGGAACAATAAGCAGGTTCTTGAATACAAAAATGACTCAATTAAAGCAGGAGAACAGAAGGCTTAAAGAAGCTGTGATTCCTCAAAATTGCATAATACAATTCTTATACCTAAAATCTTTCAGAAAATGCATAAATATCTAAAAGAAGACAATGCTGCAGTGCAGATACTGTGTGATGAGTTATAGGCACTCCCTTCATCATCATAACCTTGTGGACTATACTTAGTTCAAATCTGTGCCTCAAGGGAATTACAAATGATTATATGCTATGGAACTTTTCTTCTTCCTTGTTTTCTTCACTTCCTTTCAACAAATATTCATTAGATGCCTATGAGCATCCATGAGGCACTGAGAATCTAATGCAGAGCAAAAAGAATATAGTTTCTACTTCCATGAAGTTTACAGGTTAGAGGAAGATTATTCACTAAATCATCCTACAGATACATACAAAACTGCTACTGTGAAGAGTGCTGTAAGGAGTTCCCAACAGAACAATTTCGTTTCATCAAAAATCCAAACTCAAATCTAAAAGAGTCAGGTGTTACTTAGACAGAAGAACCAATCAGTATTCCAGGTACAGAGAAAGCCAAGCAAGAAGAAATGTGGCAGCAAGGAACACGTAATGATAAGGGACTAAAAAAGGATTTGGAAAGGTGCCAGATCACTATAGTCTTGAAGGCCTTGTTGAAGCAGCTCCTTTTGCTGTTTCCTAAGAGCAATGAAAAGCCATTCAATTAATGTAAAGAGAAAGGAATGAAGTAATCAGATGTATTTCTTTTTAAATCACTCTGTTTATTCAGGAGGAGTCAAAACATCAATAATAAATCCTGAGGTATCAAAGAAAATGGAAAGAGCCCAGAGGTAACAGGGCCAGGGAAAAGAAGGTGAGAATAGCCAAGAAGTGAAATTGTGCATGCCTGAGGAAGGGTACTGAGGAAGGAAGAAGGCTGGAAGGCTTATTGTTAGAGTATTATCATATGCTGCCAATCACATCCACATTTAGCTATGCCTTTAAAAAGTCTTAATGAAAAACTGACAATGATCACAAAGATTGGTTCAGGTAAGTATCATCAACAGATGCTAAATATGCAGGAGAAACTGATAAGGAGAAGCCTTGCTTACAGGGTCTTAAAGTGTCTCTCCTAAAATTGTGAATCAGTAAATATACATAAATAGCTGAACACCTTAACCAGATGATCAAAACAAACAGCACCATGAGAAGATGGACTCTGTGTGCCTCTGGATGTGGTAACCTGAGCATGCATCATCACTTACGTAGCATTGTCACTTGAAATGCATAATCTCAACAGAAGCATTAAGAAACATCAATCAATGTTGCAAAGAGAAACACTTTTCTTAAAGGGGAAGACTGTCTCATTCAAAAATATCAGAGCCATAAAGACAAAAAAAGCCCGAGAAACTCTTAAAGGAGACTAGAGAGACATGATGTAGTAGCTTCCTATTGCTGCTATAACAAAGTACTATAAACTTCGTGGCTTAAGGCAGCACAAATTTATTATTTATTTTACAGTTCTGGAGGTCAGAAGTTTAAAATAGGTCTTAATTGGCTATTATCAAGGTGTTCATTAGAGATGTGTTTCTTTTGGATGCTCTAAAAGAAACCTTTTCTAGCTTCCAGAGTCCATGTACATTCCTTGGCTTGTGAATCCCTCTTTCATCTTTGAAGCCAGCAGTGTAATATTTTCAAATCTCCCTCTCTGGCTGTGACGCTCCTACCTCCCTTTTATAAGGACTCATGTAAATTAGAGTGGGCCCACCCAGATAATCCAAAATAAATTTCCCATCTAAAAATTCTTAATTTAATTACATCTGCAAAGTCCTTTTTGCCATGTTAGGTCATATATTCCCAGAATAAGATATCTTTGGGAGTCATTATTCACATGGTATCAAAATGCAAATTATGATCCTAGATTAGATCTCATACTGGAGGAAAAAAGTGCAAAAAAAAAAAAAAAAAAAGAAGAAGATTAAATTGAAATACAGACCTAGATTAAAGAATTATAATTGTTATAAAATTTATTGAAGTTGCAAATGTACTGTGTTTAGGTAAAATACTATCCTTTACTTAGGAAATACACCTGATGTATTTAAGAGTAAATGGCCATGATGTTTACAACTTATTCAAGAAGTTCAGAAGCATAATAAAACACACATGCATACACAGAAAGAAAGCAACTGATAAAGCAAACGAGGCAGAATGTTAAAAATAGGTGAATCTGGATTAAAGGGAACATGGGTGACCTTTAAATATTCTTGGAACTTTTTTTGTAAATTTAAAATTATTTGCAAATAAAAAATTTAAAGAAAACTGATGAATATATGCTTTAAGTAAAAATTGAAGAAGGAATAAGATCTAGTGTTTGGTAGCAAAATAGGTGACTACAATTAATAAAAATGTATATTTCAAAATAACTAAAAGAGTGGAATTGGAATGTTCCTAATACAAAGAAATGATAAAGTTTAGGTGATGAATATTCCAGTTACTCTGATTTGATCAATATATACTGCATGCTTGTATCAAAATATCATGTGTATCCCATAAATATATACAACTCTTATGTATCCATAATAGCTAAAAATAAAAAAAATAAATTAATGAAGAGTTTTTAACTCAAATATCACAAGCAACTCAGTTTATGTAATGCTATGGAAGTTAAAATGAATGAAGATGTGTGGCAACAATACAGCAATGTCATTTTTATTCTTTCTACAATAACATTACTAGTAAACGTAAAGGACCAGAAATATTTAGGTATTTTTTAAGGTTAGGAAGTTAAAGGAAATTTTAACAGTCTGCCAATATAATAGTTTCAAAGAGTTTAAAATAGCATTGGTGATTATCGTTAGATTTAAACAGTAAGTGGTTGATCATACCCTGCTATTTGTGAGACGGAATCTGCTAGGTAATTTTCTAAGAAGGACCTTGGAAAAGTGTACTCCCTTTTCCAGGAGAATTTAGCTGTTTTTAAAAAGAAAGAAAAAAATAAATAAAGTATATTCTATTCTGCCCAGTGCCTGCAGGCAGAATTTTATTGCTTTGGCCCCAGAGAATCTTTTTGGCACCCAATCCCACTCCACCCTCTATTGTTTAAAGACAAAAGATAAGGCAGCTGGGACTCTGACCACTCGCAAATAATCAGAGGCCTCCCCACTGGGAAACTCCTCTGGTCTTGGCAGAAACCAACATTTCAACATGAAGGTAAAACAAAGGGTGAGACCCCTGGTTCTGCCCAATGCTCTAAGCATGGCCTTATTTTTCTTGCCCACGGTGGTGGCCAAGAAGAACAGTGTTTCTGCAGTTGTGCCAGGACAGCATGCCAGAATCAAATAATAGTAGACTTTTCTCAATTACAGAAACAAGCACAAAATATGTGGCAGTGAATCAGCTTTATTTTCACAAGCTTGGCTCTTGCTATCACCAGTCGACATTGAAATCTGTGATTTAGCACAGGCTATGATTATACCAGCACAAAATATTCTATTTAGTTGTTTTCAGTGTAACACTTGTTTTTCAAAGAGCAGCAGGATTTCTTTGAGTGCCTGGCAATCACAATCCTAAATGTTGCTGCTGTCAGGAAGGATCTGGGATGGGTCTTTATTACCTAGAGGCTTCCCTTCAAACACTTTCCCTAAGTATTGTAATTATTTAGATCCTCACCTTCTGTAGCCCAGGGTTAAGAGTCTGATGACCTGGGAGTTTCTTTTTAAGACTCTGTCACTTTCTAGTTGTATAACCTTGGGCAAAATACTTTTGAGCTGTAAATCTCAAAAGATCATTAGTAAAATAGGAATCATAATAGCTATTTTACCTTCCTCAGAGTTTTTCTAATCAGCCAAGAAAATTAATATGTGAAATAATTTTGCAAATGGAAATGTGTTACAAAAAGGCCACAGAATTCCCCCGCCTGCCTTCCCAATTATTAAACTTTTCGAACCTAAGATCATTGCCTAATTGATGTATGTTTGTTTCTTAAAGTGTCTGGCAAAGTGCTGGCTCCTGGTTAGTTTTTCCTAATTAAATACTTGCTGACTAAGTAACCAAATAATATAATTAATTAACTTTCAGGCTGCTAATAATTTTCCATTTTTATTTCCAGAGAACTCCCCCTAACTCAATAGGAGAGACACTGACCTAGGCTTGAGGATAATTGGTTCAACATGAAGATACATGTTCTAAGGAGTTCTAAAAAATCTTTAGGTCATTCATGCTAAAATGCTTACTAATTTAAAAAAAATGTGGCTTTGGCATTCTTCTTGAAATGACAGCCTTGTCTTTGAAATGCATTTTAAGCACAAGCACATAATGATGTGCTTAAATTGGTAACAGTTTTGATGGACTGATTCACAAAAATTGGTCAAAACCTAAAACAACTTGCACAAAGTAGATGTATACTAAGTTTTGGTATATTATGGAAAGATGAGAGTTATATAGAAGAGAGTCTGGCAAAGTGCTGGCTTTATAGTTTTAAATTGACTCAAGAAACTCAAGTGGTTTTAAATTTACTCAAGACACACAATACAGTAGTTGAAATGAGCCAACATAAAACAACATGTCAAAGCATGTTGAAAGATGTAAGTGAACTTCAAAGTATAAAAGCTTAACATAAAATTACTAAATATGCAAAAAGCTCCATGTCTTATGTATGGGTGCATACATTGCAGTAAACATATAAAAGAATGCTCCTTCTGCTGTACGGAACTCCAGGGAATGCGGTTCACATTACAAGCTCTGAAAGCACACATTGGAATGAAAAAGTCCAGTTCAGAATAATTGTTACCACTAAGAGACAAAGTGGGGATTAATGAAGCTAGGGAAGGCACATACATAGCGCATTAGTTACACTTGTAATGTTTCATTATAAAAAAAATATTTGAAGGAAATATTGCACAATGGTAAGTTTTGATAAGCTCTGTGATGGGTATACAGATATTACATTATTTTCTATGCTTGAAATATTTTTTAATGTATGAATTCTGATACTATGTAATGAGAAAAATGATTAAAATTTCTTGGTTTCAGCAATAGAGTAGTATTTATAATAGTAAACACATACACTTGTTGTAAGGTTCTAAGAATCTATTGCACTGCTAGTAAATTCAGAGACGAAGTATTTGTGTTCTCAAATTACAGGTGAGAGAGGTCAGCTATGAAAAGAATTTACATAAACTTATACTCAAGCCCTTTTTGGGGGGATGCTTAAGGAAAATAAGAAATCTGTGACTAGGTCTAAAGAAGATAAATTGCATTTACTTTGGGTGTACAGATGGCCCTCTGTATCCATGTATTCAACCAACCGAAGATGGAAAATATTCAAACAACAAGAAAACATGAAACAAATTTTAAAAGCAGAATATAACAATGATTTATATAATATATGTATTATATTAGGTATTAGAATTAATTTAGAACTCATTTAAAGCATACAGGAGGTCCAGGGTGCCTTCCATGGTGAAAAATAAAAATTTGAAAATAAAGTATACAGAAGAATGTGCATAGGTTATATGCAAATACTATGCCATTTCACAGAAAGGACTTGAAGATCATAGGATTTTGATATCCTGATGGGGGACTGAGTGGGGAGGAGGGAAGGTTGGAAGGTGTCCTGGAACCAATCCACTAAGGATACTGAAGAATAACTATACAGGTCTATAGTGCTGATATTATAACTGATTAAATTTAACAGTTGCTTAAGAGGGGAAAAAAAACCTGCAAGTCAAATGCCAAAGATAACTTCTTCAAATCCTGATGATAAGCAAGCTGCTGAATAGTAATTAATGTAGTATCTCAATATGAACGATCCCATTTCTTCTTTGAGCTACTAAAATGAAACTCAGAAATGTAGTTTACATACCAAAACATCCATCCCGGGGACATATTTGAGGGTTATCATATAGTCTTTCGGAAGATTTGCCACCTACAGAAACAAAAGAAAAAAAAAAAAGAAAGAAAGAAAAAGAATTCCATAAGAAAACTCTTACACATCAATTAATAATATTTGTAGTGGTTTGGAAAAAAACATACAAAACTGTTGTGCTTTTTAAAGTTACCAATGGATTTCAGTATTTACATGTATATTAATCTTTAATCCTTGATTTCCCTCTGTAATCAAAGGCACTCTTCAAAATAAAAAGTGACAATACAAATCTTTTGGACTCCAAATTCAGTTATGGCTGGCTATGTATAACCTACTGAGTTTTGTAAATATGATCTGAATTTCAACTTCCATCTGTGATTTTGGAATTCCCCTCCAAGACTATTTTCCTACTTGTTCCTCCATAGAATTAATCATGAAGTATATGCTTTTTATGTCAATGGTTCTTAAAGTGTGGACCTCAAAGTGATGTGCCAGCAATAGGGAACCTGTTAGAAATATAAATTCTCAGGCCATACCAGACCTACTGAATCTTACTTAACAAGTCCTCCAGGTGATTCTGATGTGCACCCAAATCTGAGAACTACTATTGTATGTTGAACCTAAAAAATGATCAGTGAAACTTCAAAAGAACAATGCTGCTTATGAGATACAAACACTTTACAACAAATAACTCAGACAGATTCAGTTTGTGATGTAACCTAATTCTCTTAATTTGAGAAGTCTCAAATATTTGCCTAGGTTCTTTTAAAGGCTATAAACAATATCTGACTGATATCAGTCATTCTAGCATAAGTGAATAAGCAATATATTTGGGATGAAGGAATCTGGGACAAATCTAAACTCTGTACATTGGTTCCTCTCATTTATAAAATGGTAACTAAATTAGTGATTTTAAAAAATTGTCAGGGCACAGTGGTTCATGCCTGTAATCCTACTGCTGTAAGAAGCCAAGGTGAGAGGATCACATGAAGCCAGGAGTTTGAGACCAACCATGGCAACAAAGTGAGAGCCCTTCTCAAGAAATAAAAATTTAAAAATTAGTCTGGTGTGGTAGCAACTACTTGGGAATCCCAGCTACTAAAAAGGCTGAGGCAGGAGGATCACTTGAGCCCATGAGTTTGAGGCTCCAGTGAACCATGATTGCACCACTGTACCCCAGACTGGGTGATAGGCACCCTGTCTCAAAAAAAAAAAAATTAAGATGACAACTTCAGGAGGCTTTTTAAGGTCATCTTTTCTTAGTAAAGAATATCTAAATAAACCATTTTTTCCTTTCAAATAGAAAAGATTAAAAACGACAATATTTAGAGAGTGTATTTCATAGACATACTTTATGACAATGATTCCAATTAAGTAGTACTAACTGAGCTTCTACAATATGATAGCTTCTTAATCACAATAAGATAAGGTTACTACTATTCAGGAAATAAAATTCAGTAGGTTATAATGATAATTCATAAACTGTAGTTGAAACTTACATCTTAAACTACTGAGAAGGCATTATAAATTATGAACTGCATTACTGTGCTTCAAAGGCAGGTAGTTATGGGGTCAAACCTCTACTCAGCTATTTCCCAAGTGATGATGATTAGGTTACTAAATATCACTAGATCTCAGCTCCTAACCAATATATTGGGGCTAAAAATAGGGAACCCATAAGGTTATGAAAACTAAAGGAGACAATCCATACAAAGTGTTTCTGTATGGGGTCTAGGTACTACTCATAACTATTGCTTTAAAAATCCAAGGAGCAGTCTGTGCACAGTGGCTTACACCTGTAATCCTAGAACTTTAGGAGGCAGAGGTGGGAGGGTTGCTTGAGGCCGGGAGTTTGAGACCAGCCTGGGCAACATAATGAGACCCACATCTCTACAAAAGAAAAAAAATAAAAATTCAAGGAACAGAAGATATATTGTCCAAGTAATTTATTCTATAAACAAAGAACAATGCTTTCCTAACAGTAAGATTGGTACACTTGACAAGTAATACAGCAATCTAGAGAGTTTTAATAAATATTATTTCTAATGGTCCTTTTTTAAAAATACAAAAAGTCCTAAATTTAGCTTTAAATAGAGAAAGAATTTTCTACTGACCACAGGAGCAGAAATTGAAATGCTAAATCTTGCAACCTAATAAAATCAAATTTAAAAACTACTTCTTTTTCAAACTATTATTTTTCAAAGGTCAAAGGAAATTATGGGAAACCTTCACTTTTAAATAAATGATATACATGGGTCATTTGAAGAAAAGCTTAGAATTCATCCAGAAATGGGGATATTCAGAGACTCCAGTTCTTCACTTTAAAGCAGTGATAATTCTACTTGAGAAACATAATATTTGAAGAGGAAAAACAATCAGAATTAATCAAAACTGTCTATTTAAAATGTGAAAATTTGTTATCTGAGGATATTTTTATTATCTCTCATTATGTTAATCTCCATGAATCAT
Organism: Cacajao melanocephalus; assembly: GCA_963573385.1. Taxonomy (NCBI): domain Eukaryota; kingdom Metazoa; phylum Chordata; class Mammalia; order Primates; family Pitheciidae; genus Cacajao; species Cacajao melanocephalus. The sequence goes on along the minus strand of CAUYLG010029453.1, from coordinate 26,720 downwards.
GTATAAATATAGCCAACTTAAAATAAGTGCTTACCACAAGACCAGGGAAACAATAGATTCCTTTGTTCCAATCCTATCTTACTAATTTGTAGACTGACCTTGAAAAGACAGAGTATGGCATGAAAGTAGTCATGGAAAAAAAAAAAAAAAGAAAAGACAGAGTAATTTCACCTTTACAAGATGGGGATGAGACCTTAAAAAACATTTTGAGGAAGACAAGTCATTATCCAACAGAAAGTTAAAGACAAAAACTTTGTTCTCTTTATCAACAAAATATTGCGTTAAATTGCCTCAGATGAAGAAACAACATCATCACAAAGAGAAGAGCAGGGAGAAGACACAGAGAAAACTAATTTGAACTCTTTCAATATTTGGATTACCTTCTTAGATGAACACTTAACAACTACTAAAAGCTGCAACTTAACTGTCCTTTAGATACAAGTTATAAAAGCTTGATTCATCCTCTTCCCAGATTACTTGACCCTTTCTTTAGGTAAGTCTGAGTTTGCCATTTAAAACAAGTCTTGCAACATTTTTTAGAAGCAAAGCAAAATGTTCTGTAAATAGATCAACTATTATGCTTAGTAAACATGCCAGAAGCATTTCGAATGAAAACCATGGGGACTGTAGGGGCAGTACAAAGTGTTCAAGAAGATATTAAAAAAAAAATTGATACTAAAGTCATAAATCATGTGCTTCTGTGACATGAGACTCACCTCAAGCATATAAACATAAAATGTGTGGGCACAGTCTAAGTTGCCACGTAATGCAAAGATGGAACTGGTAGCGGCTGCAAAGGAATGATTTCCATTCAAGGAGTAACTGTGAGCACAGGCAAAAATGTACTGTTAAGCCACTTTCTTTCCCTCACATAAAATGTAGCAAGGTTATGTCTGCAAAGCAAATTCCTCTCATCCTATATAACTTCCTTTAGTCCAGTCATTATTGAATAATTCCAAGAGGTGCAACCTGAAAAAATACCATTATGGAATAAAATAATTTCAAAGCTGAAAAGGGTCTCCAAATTTCTCTGATGTAGTAGTTCTTGCCTTCTTTGGGGTCACAGATTAATCTGAGAAGTGATGTAAGCTACACACTCTCCTCAGAAATGAACATAAGGCATATGAAGGCAGCACAATTCTGAGCTTCATGTGTAAGCATTTGAAGTTTATCAGTCCTAGATTAAGAACTATTGATCACATCCATGCTCCTTATTTGAAAAATCAGGAAATGGAATGCCAGATTCAGTGATTTGTCCAAGGCCACACCCAGGTAATAGTGGAGCTGGTATTAAAACAACCCAGTATTCTTGACTTCCATCAATGCTCTGCCCAACCATTCTTTAGAGAAAGGCTGTGATTATCTACATCCATAAATCTTAACAGTCACTCATGTTGCTGTTAGAATAAATGAAATTAATAAGTTAGGATAGAAACATTCCACTTCTTTTCAAACATTAAAAGACACACAATAAGCATTATGGCCTAAGCAGTCGATACTTCTACATAAACAACTTTTATGTAGGTGCTAACTGGAAACATTAGGGTTCTTACACCCCATCTCCACAAGCTGAGATTCAGTATTTCTGCAGTGATGCCCTTAGAGTTGAACCTTAAATAAGTCCCTAAGAGACTGTGATCTGCTTGTTGTAAAGTAGTGACTTACTATAAACAAATTTTGAAGATTTGTATTAATCTGGCATCCTTATAAATCTATACAACACAAGTGATAACTAGTCATAATAGGAATTGAGATTAAATAAGAGTTAAGACATTTTGGTTTCTAAACTTTGACAGAAGAGATCATCTAGAGCAATGGCTCTTAAACCTCCTTTCAGAAATTTGTTAAAAATATAGATATTTGGACCCCTTCCTCAGACTTATCAAAGCAGTTTCTCACTGTGGGCCCAGGCACCTCTAGTTTTAATCAGCATGACAGTGATAGTGATGCTCACTGAAGTGGGGCACATCATTTCTTCTTCACTCATCCAGCAAACATTTAATGAACACCTTCCACTAATACGCACAAAATTTAGATTTTAAACACATACTGTCCTTTTAGTATTATTTCTTGTATCACAAACTAACAAGCAACTCAAGGAAAAAACCATGATCTGTTTTTAAACAGTATGATTTTAAAAATACTCCCCTCTCACCCCCATCCCTATACACATATCTATTGGGGTATATAGCAGGCAACTCTTGCATGACTTTGCTCACAGTTCCCTCAAGTAAGACATATTGATACTTCTGCTGCTGCTGCATGGAAGAATGTTTTTAAACATGAACTCTCTAAGTCCTAAGGAATTTGTATAAATTGTGTCTATGTGTTTCTAATTCTGTATTGAGGCTAAGCTAGCAAGACTTCAACCGTGGCCTTAAACTTCTGTTTTGAAGTTCTATTATAAACCCCAAATAAAACATATACACCAGGAAATATATATCAAGAGGAGGGAAGATAAATAGAGCCCCTTCTACTCCTTATCCTTTTATCTCAACAAATAAACTTTTCATCCTTTTCGCCATATCACAACCCTCTTTTCTTACCTATTCTCGAATCACCTCCATTCTCTAGTCAGTATTTAAATAACCAGGAAATTTAAAAATTGCTTCTCAAACTTTGTTCATCCTGAAATCATACATGGTTCAAACAAGCATGTAAGATCTCCTCTAGATCGTGAGGGTTGGGAATGATGCATTCCAGATGTGTTATGCCCTCTCTGTGTCTTGATCTTGAGAGAAAGCATCTGGAGAAGCATAGCATGGAGCTGGCAGTGACTTAGGGGCAGCAATGCCAATGGCTTTTGCTGAGGGCAGAAGTCAATGTGACAAACCAGGGAGATGAGTCCCTTCAGCATGTGGGCAATGAATGTTCCCTGAAGGAGAAAACACCCACTGACATGTGACATGGTCTTCATGCTGATAGAAAAAGGGAATAGCCATTTCAGATCTCCTTTCGTTAGGCCTTTTAGAGAAGAGTAGGAAGGCATGTGAAGGGGAAATAGAACACACTGGGGAATCCACTGGAGAGATTATGGGGAGCAAGCTGAGAAAAGCCCGTCGGCACACAGTGAACTCTCCAAGGTCCTTCACTGCCTATGAAGGAGTGGGAGACCAGCAAAGAAGTCACTGCAGTGGTGTGCGTGACCTTAAATATCTCCCTACCTGCTTTCTATAAACGCTTTATAGTAACCCAGTAATTCCTTTCCTCGCCTTAAGAAAACAGTACTTTGGGGCAAGAAAAATCTAAGTCTTTGATCAACAAACACAGGAAAAACAGCCACATTCACTGTAAAGCATTCCTTACTTACCAATTTAGTGACGTCTTTTACATTATTAGTCACACGATTCCTGCAGACCCCTTCAGTTTTGACGAAAGGATTAAATAGGAGCAGTTGAAGATAAATGCAAGTGAGAATCCAAGTCTAAATGAAAACAGAAAAATTGCTTGGTGATCATCAGTTAAAATCTGTAATCATTAAAACTTTTAACATCTAATGCCTTGATGCACAAAAGGCCAATCTTAATATATGTATTAATATATGTCTTTAATATGTATATTAAAGTTATTGGCTAAAATGCAATGATATGCTACGCATTCAAGCTATGCTCACCAAAGTTTTAAAAAGCTTTTAGTAAAATCCATTTTGAATTATTCTCTCAATGACAATATTGTGAACCTTTGTCAAAAACTTTTTACAACCAGTTTCACATGGCAATGAGGAATAAACTTGTAGCAGCATGTTAAAGACTTAGCAGTTAGGCTGTCTTCTAAAATGAGAGAATGCATAAAATTTATACCTCAGGGAACCAAAGGAAACCTATTTCTGCTTTAAATGTAGACTGCTTGGCAAGCAGCAGCATAACCCCCGAGCAGTGCTTTAATAATCTACAATATAGTACACTAAGTTGAAGTGAGAGAGATGTATATTTTTAGATCTAAGACAGAATTTCACTTAATTTGTGAGATATCAAAAGAATTAATATTTTGAAACACAGCTTTTTAGCCACTTAAGGAAAATAGTTCCTTAGCCAATAGGAAGGCATTCTGAACCCTAGTAGAAAGTAATCTGTCTTCTCTCTCTGTCTCTCTCTCAAACACATATAACCTACACATCAGCTTGAAAATAACATTTTCTATCATGTATTATAGTTTTTTATACATGACTTATTTTTCCTTATTACACTATATTTAAAATTTCAAGAAGTTGTGCATCTGATTTATTTTTGTAGTATCTTCATAACACATAACACAGTACCTTGCACATAAAAAATCAATAAATATTTGCTGGGTGAATCAGTGGTCAAGGTAAAAATATATTCTGATGTTCAAATTCAATAATCATTTGTTGAATATATATTATGAGACAGGAACAGTGCCAGTCACTAAGGTAACGCAGATGATGAAGATGCCCTTGAAGCTCAGAGGCAGATAAATAAATAACACCCACATTTTGTGATAAACACTTTGGGAACAGAGAGAAGGAAGGAATTAATCAATTAACCTTAAGGGGGAGAACCAGTTGCAGGAAGACAGTGCCAAGAAAAGCCAGAGAGAAAATGTGACTCAGGCCAGATTTAGGAGAACAAGGAAGATTTGCAAGGGCTGACAAAGAAAAGATGAGCATTCCAGGAAAAATAAACGGTATGACAAACCATACAGATATGAAGATATCTTAAAATATGTGACAATTATTTTATGAGCTACTATTCTTCTGTAAAATCTTTAAATTACAAAAGAGTCCAGATGCACATGGCTAGAAATCTTCCCTATTTACATAGCTAGCCATATTTAAAGGGAAGTAGATTATTATTTTCAATTAATAGCTGCATACTAACTAGATATTACACTAGAACAAATGATTATCATTCTAAAATTTCTAAAACTACAACACTAATTATATGGATATAGTGGTTTGTATTCAAAATTAAAACCCTTTTATTCCCTTACTACCATGGTCTATTTTAGCAGTAATCCTACATAATTCTATTTAAGGCTACTTTGAGTACTGTCAGGTCACATGCTTCATAGTATCATCTTTCTTAGACCACAATGAAGACTAAGTTGTATAAATTATTTCTGTTTGAGGATTCCTCTTTTTGGACAGACAACTCCTACATGCAGACTCTCCCTAACAACACAGTCTTCCTTCACATGTGTAAATATAATTTATTAAACGTAGCTTTCTTTTATATTGTCATTGCTAAGACATAACCTCCCTTGAAATATATTTCTCTAAGGCCCTCTTTTCTGATGTGATTTGGGAACTTTCTCTAAGGATCTCTATAACGGACCAATCTTACGAAGGACCATAATCATATTCTTGGCTCAGAGAAATGTAATGGCAGAAACTCTGTTACTGGTCTTCACCATGCCTTACGCCTGGCATTGAATAAACACTAAAGAAACATTTGTTCACTCATTCACTTAACAAGTATTTATTGAGCATCTGGTGTATACAGGCATTGTTCTAGGTACTAGGCCTACATAATAAACAAAAAGACAAAAAAATCCTGCCCTTTTAAGGCTTAATCAACAAGCATAAGTAACCAGGTTACACAGTATGTCAAAGGGTGTTGAAAGCTATGGAAAAAAAGATTAGAGCAAGGTAAAGGGGATTGGGATCATAATGTCTACTCTGCCTTACTGGCAGCAGTGATCTTGGGTTCAGATTGACAATCATAGTAATGAATCATAGGAGGCTTTGCCCAGCACTAAGTGTACTACTGAGCTTTAAAAAAAGTTAAGTAACGAAAGAGTACATACAGCACCTGCAGAACAGACTCCCAGGCCATCTCTAATATCAGAAAGTCACTGAACACTTAGAATATATTTGGCAATGGCAGGTGATGTTGGGTAGGCAGGACCATTCCTTCTACTTATGCCTTGTTAGCTGAGCAGTTTTTTAGGAATGTGGCATGAACTTCTACTCATCTTCTAGAGCAGCTACCCTCACCAGTACTGGTCTCAAGAATAAAGTGTTAATACATATCAGTGCATAATATGTGCTTGTAATAAAGCACACATCAGTGCCTAATACTTAGTAACTTCAGCTGAATTCTCTTAGAGGAAGTATAGATGTACACCTAAAAGTTTCTTGAGTTCTTGTTGCAAGAAGGCTTATAGGTAGGGTCAAATCAGAAGGCATCTGAGTCTAGAGATGAGCCACAAAACTAACCGTACTCTTTTCTTTCCAAAGATTGCAGTATGTGCAGAAACAGCTTGAAATTTTTAACAGGGTAATAGTGATAAATGTCTCATTGAGAACACAAAATTTCACCAAAGATTGGACAGAGCTAAGGCAGTGATCCACGCAGACATCTGTGGGAGGAGTACTACATGCAGAGAGGAGAGCTGGTGCCAAGGTACTAAGGTGTATTTAAGCATCTGTTATTTAAGACATAGCAAGAGTAAATTAGGGAGCAGCAGAGGATGATGATGTCAGTGAGACAATAGAGAGGCCAGATCATGTAGGGCATTGAAGCCCATTGCCCAGACATTGACTTTTACTGTGAATAAAATAGGATTAATTGCAAAATTTTGAGCATAGGAGGGATATGAACATACTTCAGAATAAAAATAAATAAATTCATTAATTAAATAAGATCAGTCTAATTGCTATAATAAAAATAGACTTTAGAGTGACAACAGGTAGAAAATGAAACAGACAAGTTGAGAGGTTGTTGCTGTAATCCAATCAAGAAAGGGTTATAGTAACACATTGACTGAAAATGGTTAGATTCTGAAGGCTGTATCAGGAGAATTTCCTGACAGAGTATGATCTGAGAGTACGACTATGAGGACTTTGGTCTCAACAACTAATTGGAAAGATGGTGTTGCCATGAACTGATATGGGGAAGGCTAAGGGTAGAGAACGTTTGGGGGCATATCAAGAATTAAGTTTTGAGTATGTTAAGTTTAAGATGTTTTTGAGATATTCCAGTGATGATGCAAGGTCAAGATACTTAAATCTAGACTTAGGAGGGAAGTTTGGGCTGCAGATATAAATATGATAGCCTTCCATATATAAATGGGATGTTCAGCAAAAGAGTGGATGAGATCACCAGGGGAGTGAGTAAAAGTATAAAAAAGAACAAAGGACTGAGCATGTTATGGTGCTCTAACCTTAAGGGATCTGGCAGAAGAGTATGAACCCACAAAATAGTCCAAGAGAGCAAAGCAAAAAGATCATGGAAGGAAGTCAGGTTTTTAAAAAAGTACTTAAAGGAAAATAGTGTCAAACTATGTCAAATGCTGGCTATAGGTCTAGTAAGACAAGGACTGAGAACTGCCCACTGGTTTGACAACGTGAAGGTCATTGATGATATTAACAAGAACAGTTTTATTAAAGTGGTATGGGAAAAAGCCAGTCTAGGGTGGGTTTAAGAAAGCAAGAGGTGAGACTAACCAGAAACAGTGGGTATGAATAGCTCTTTTGAACAGTTTTCCTTCAAAGGAGAGCAACTGGATAAACAAACACATAAATAAATAAAACCCAGATGGGGTAGTAGCTAGCAAGAAATTGGGGTTGAAGAGAGTTTTATTTGTAAGAAGGTTAAAATACCAGGATGTGTATATGCCTATGAGGATGATCCAGTAGGAGGAAGCAATTGGCAATATAGGTCGGAAGAGAGGGAACTGCTTGGGCAACAGCCTTGAGCAGGAAAGAAGGGGTGAGACTTAGTTCTCAAGTAGAAAGTGTGGCTTTATATAGGAATATAGATAGTTCAATGTGATCAGGCAGGGTGCTGGAATGTTGATGCAGATGCTGGTGGTGTTTTGGGAACAATTCCATGCATAGACCTAAAAGTTATTGAACATTTATTATATACCAAACATCTTGGATATATAATAACAAAAAAAATTAACTTTCATATATCCTAATTTTAAAGATGAAGGAGTTGAGGTACAGAGAGGTTTGGTGACTTCTGAGTGGTAAAATCAGTAAGCCCAGGTCTGTCCAATGCTAACTCCTGTCTTTTTAGCTACCCTCCATTGTCCCAGAAGTCCCAAAAATCTGTTAGATTATTTGTGAAAACTGTGATGCGATGGCAGATCTCTAAAACTTTAATAATTTTGCAAATATCAATCATATGGAGACAAGTCTTTTCCATATTGCATGCCACAGGTGAATATTCTACATTATTCAAATCATCATAATTTTTAATATATGTCTTTGATAGTTTCTTAAAATATATCAACACAGACTGCTTAATAACTGAAAAATGATTTCATCAGGGCAACATAATTTTTTTTTGCATCAGAAAAATTCAAATATCTTACAAAGATATGATTTTTCTCATTTTATAAAAATCTATGGGGTCAAGGCTAAAATTAAATCTCTATGTTAGCTTATTAACATTCAAATCTCTCTGAAAAAACTGTTTCTTAAAGTACTTTATTTTAAAGCTATTATAAATAAATTCATATTGTAATTTAATTTTGCATTATACTTTGCTACCATTAAAAATACCCACCTTTGATAAAATTAAAGAATTCATTCTGGCATAGATAACTATTAGGACAGAGGGGTAATCAAGTTAGAAATATTGAGAATTTTGCAAAGCATAATGAAACCTCCTTCATCAGTGTACTCAGAAGAGAGGTGAAATGCAGAGCTTACTTCTTTATGTAAAAAAAATTTTCAGTATTAATTATTCTACACGGAAGTCTTTCTGATATTGTTCACACATTTTGATTACTTAAACAGTGAACTGAAATATTAAATGTTGCTTTTCCTTGATGGTTCAGGTTTATCAAATACAAGGAAGACTTGCAAAGCATCTCAGTTATGTAGCTGTAACTTCCCTTCTCCAAGTGGTTCCAAATTACTTGTTTGTATAACTTTTTAAAATTTATTTTTGGTTTCATTTGTTTGTTCCTTAGTTTTTCTGTTTTCCCCAGATTGTCAGGTCATTACTTGCAACATATTTTTACTGCTAACATGCCTATTTCTAGACTCCTGTACTCTTGATGATGAGCACAACACATGTCCCATATGGGAGCTTACAGCAGGAAATATAATGGCCCCAAAGATGTCCATGTCCTAATTCTTGAAACTTGTGATATATCACCACATATGGCAAAATGGACTTTCCAGACATGATTAGGTTAATAACTAGAGATAAAGAGACTATCCTAGATTCTCTGGGTCCAATCTAATCCCCATGGTCCTTAAAAATGGAGACTATTTTCCAGCTCTGGTCAGAGAGATGTGCAATGATGGAAGAAGGGTCAGGGAAATGTGACATGAAAAGGAATCAACACATCCTTGCTGGCATTGAAAACAGAGGGAAGGGACCAAGAGTCAAGGAATGTAGGCAGCTTCTAGAAGCCGGAAAAGAGAAAGAAAGAGGTTCTTCCCTAGAGCCTTTGGAAAGCAATGCAGTGCAACTAATACTTTGATTTGAGTGAGCCCTATTTTGAACACTTGATCTTCAAAAGTATAATATAATAACTTTGTATTCTATTAAGTCACTAATTTTTTTTTTTTTTTTTTTTGAAGACAGAGTCTCTCTGTGTTGCCCAGCCTGGAGGGCAGTAGTGTGATTGCAGCTTACTGCAACCTCAGCCTCCCAGGTTCAAGTGATTCTCCTGCCTCAGCCTCCTGAGTAACCAGGATTACATGTGCCTGCCACCACGGCCGGGTGTTTTTTTGTTTGTTTGTTTTTGTTTTTGTATTTTTGGTAGAGATGGGGTTTCACCAAGTTGGCCAGGCTGGTGGTCTTGAATTCCTGACCTCAGGTAATCCACCTGCTTCAGCCTCCCAAAGTGCTGGGATTACAGGCGTGAGCCACTGCACCTGGCCAGTCACTAAATTTTTGGTGATTTGTTACAGCAGCAGTAGAAAAATAAAACACAGCTCAATTGAAATACTTTTGGAATGAATAAATGAACGAATGGTGTAGTGTAGTGATGATCAAGCTCTTCCAGATGAGGAAAGTAAGCTGCCTCTGCCAGAATTCTGGGTCCCCACCCTTTATTTTAAGTGGAGCAGCTCAACCTTTTTCTGTTTTATTTGTTCATGCCTCTGAGTAAGATTCTGTTTAAACAAAGGTTTCCAAGGGCAAGAAGAAAAAAAATTTTAAAACACACGCTTTTGGAAACCACGGGCAGAACATGGATCCAGAAAATCTCTCAGTCCCTTACCGTGTGATTTCAAAGAAGTCAGCTAGTCCCACTCAGTATCCATTTATCAGCCTATAAAATGAGAGTAAAAATAATTTTTGCCTTACCCACCTCATGAGCTAGTAGTGGGAATCAAATGAGAAACTATGCAAATTATGAGTGCTGTGCAATTATTTGTTGTGTGGTTTGTGGGCTTTGCATTGGCTAGGAAACCAGGGAGACAAGTGCTTCAAAAATGTTTGAGTAAAACACTCTGACAAAAGACTTTATAGAGTAAATCTTCCATGAACAAAGAGTATGACCTTTAGCACATGGATATTTTGACACTGACTTTGAGCTCACACACCTTTTTCAATTTATTTCTTAGTTCTCAATTTTGTTTAGAGTAGCTTCAGTTAATAGACAATTGACTTCCGATTAAATGAGGTGTTCCAACATATCAATAAAATACTTATCTTTGTTTTCTTTTCCTCTTCCTCCAACTTCTGGGAACTCTGAGGGTACAGGGTGCCTAAATGTGTGGGCATGTGCATATACACTCAAGCACACCCTAATGGAGATATACTCCTGAAGCAAAATGTCCCCGTGTTTGTGACTTCTGCTCTAAAATGTATCTTTTCAGTTTGGGTAGTCATCTGTTTTGTTTTTTTTTTCTGTAGCATTCTCTGCAGCTGCATATGAGATTTTTCTTTGGATACTTTGTTTTATCATTGTACGACTTTTCTCTCTAGGTCAAGCTCATTGTGCGATAACTCTCATTTAGGGATAACCTTTCATTGCAGAGACACATATTGTCGTCAGTAGCTCTCGATTTTTTTTAAAACATGCATCAAAAGTGTCTCCCATGTACTCCCCACAACACACAAAATTGCAATAACCCTTTCATTGCTAAATGTTGCCTTCAAATTATTTACATGATTAGAAAAAAAGAAAAAAACTAATGAGAAATCTATGTGCACTGTTAAAACCAACGCATGCTGTAGAAACAGTTCTGGTAGAAGGAAGTAATACTGACTAAAATGTATACTAACATCACTGACAGATGTGGCAGGTCCTTTTCTAGGAGCAGGTTGTAACAGTAGCAGATAGTACTAGAAAGGTACTTTAAAGAAGGGGGGTGGGAGGAACCTACAAGAAGATGAGACTGAAGACCTCAAAGGCAAGGTCTTGCTTAACTTTCATTTTCATTGAGAACCAACCTCAGCAGACTCCACTGGCCCATTCAATTCACCCAATAACCAATCCCTCCTGAACACAGAGCTTTCCTTACAGTAAAAGGCCACATGCCAGGAAAGGGAGCTACAAAACCCCACTGAAACAGACGATAGACTTAATCTGAACACGTGTTGTAACACGTAAGTCACACTGCAGATTATTTTCCTTCAGTAGACATTAAAATGCATGCAGCCTAAGAACATCAGGAGGACATATGCTGTTCAAGAAACCAGAAGATACCAATCTTCTAAACTTAGAAAAACAAACAAAAAAATAAAATAAAATAAACCCTCCTTTTTCTCTATAAATATGAGAAGTGATTTTAAAATATGCATTGCCAGGGTCCACATTATAGACTTCACAAAGTCAAAAAGATAGTCAAGTGTTTGTGTAGCTCATTTTCTTTATGCACAGACCTACGAAATGGTACTAGAGCTACCCTGAACAAAACAGCAGCTGCTGCCAAAAACAACATTCATCTTCTCTTTAATCTCACATGCCAGCTATTGAAGCAGGCAGTTCCCTTGTAGCCCAAATGTGTTTTGGAAGAGAGCCAATTGGCTCAACTACCAAAAGACAGGAAAGCAAGTCACCAAGATACAGGTATGGTAATTAGTCCTGAGTTCAGGTCTTCTTAAAAATAATCTATGTAAACCAACAACAGGATCCTCATTTGGTGAATAACTGTTCAGTTCTATATGACTTCTTTTTTCAGATCTTTTTAATTGCTTAAAAATTTACCGTTAAGCATTATAAGGGAAACACCTAATCACCTTACACAGACTAAAATTCTTCTCTAAGCACTGTTCAGTAATCTTAAAGGGACAAATGAAACAGTTAGTAGGTTTGTTGGTTTTTGAAACTTAACAGCTATCAATAAAGCAGATGTTATCAGCGTAACTAATTGAAACTCAGACCAACTTGGAGTCCAAATTGGTAGGTGCTAAAATCTTGTAAAGATACTCTTCTAACCTCCCTTCCATAAATCCTTTTATGAAGTAAAATAAAAATGTTTTAAAATATGGCTGATCATTAAAATATATAATGAATATGCTCTTATAACAAAAAACTGAACATCCTAGAAAGAAATTGCTTAATATAAAAAGGCAGACAATGTAATGTAATAAGGAAATGTAATAGGGGAATTTAAAGATTTCAAGGTATTTGATGTATGGGAAAAATTGGGGGAAAATCATCCTTTAATAATCAGTCTCATCCTATCTGTAAATGCTACTTAAAGGGGAAATAACTAAAAACATATTGACTCCTAAGGGCTTTCATAGGACAAGCAGTTTGCAGATGTTATTTCCTATAATGCTTCCATCAACCAGTTAAGATATTATTACCTTATTCTGCAGGTGAGCAAAACACAATTCAGAGAGATTGGCTAACTTCCTTAGGGCCACTTGGCTATTAAATTCCTGGACTGGGTATAAACCAAGACCTACACTATCTATGCTGGAAAGAAAAATACTGGGTCAGTTAGATAATAGAACTGACTTCATTTATATTTAATGAACTACTAAATATTAATTTAAAAGGCCATGTTGCAGAAGGCATATAGGTCTATTTAACTCAATCAGTTTCTAATTGAAACTACTTGTCAAGTTATTACTTGGTTGAATAAACAAGTTGCACAGGTAAATCAGGTGAGCTATCACTTTAGCCAAAATTTTCATAGCTAGAGGGAGGGGAGAAACCTAAAAAATAAAGCAATAAGTTGTTTCTTCTTATAAAAACAAAATTGGATGCTTTCAGACTTCTAGTAACATTATCCCAGGAGCCACTAATTCATTTAACAAACAGGTATGGAGTATCTAATAAGTACATAAGCTAAGGACAGAAAGACTATGGTCATTGGCCTCAGGAAGCTCAGGCTACTGGAGAACACAGCATGGTGGTGGGAGTCAGAGAGAAAAGGCCCAGCCCCCCCCTCAACTGCCCCTGCCCCAAGTACAGCTAAAGGTGACTTGGGGACGGGGACATTTGAGAGAGAGGCTCAGAGAAAGTTTCTGGGAAGAGAAGCTTCTCCAAAGGTGATCAGGTGGCAGCCAAAGAGTGAGGTCTTTTGTGAGGTCTTCTCCCTCACTCAATGGCAGTGAGGGAGAAGATCCCTGACAGAGGAAGTAGCAGGTGCCCACAGAAGTGTGGAAACATGGCATGTTCCTAGAATTCTGCAGCTTTTTTCCTCCATTGGAAAATGAGTTTCAAAGAACAAGCAAAAAAAAAAAAAAAAAAAAAAAAAAAAAAAAAAAAAAAGACAAGGCTAGAAAGATAAGTAGAGTCCTTCTTAATTTTGTTAATTGATTTGGATTTTATTTTAAAAGCACTGGGGAGACTCGGAATGATTTTAAGCAGGGGAGTGTCAAGATCTGATATATTGTTAAAAGGTGTATCAGGCATCAGAATGAAGGATGGACTAGGGGAGGGAGGGCAACAAGCCTGGGGGCATGAGGCCATTAGGAGGTCACTGAAGTCATCCAAAGTCGAGATCATGAGGGCCTCACCTAGGGCAGTGGCAGTGAGAATGAAGAGAAATGAACACGTTCAACAGGATACAGAAGTAGAACTTAAGATCTTGGTGACTAATGAAAAGAGGGTAGCGTCAAAAAGGGAAGAGGCACAAATGACTTCCAGGTTCCAGTTTGGATGACTGGGTAAAAAGTGATGCTATCTGCTGATCCAAATATGTAGGAAGAGAAGTGGCAGCAGGAGTCTGGGAGCTATCACCAAAATCCTTAGCGAATACTATCATGCAAGGAGGACATTCTATTGTGAACCATCTGTGTAGGAGATGACAGAATGACAAGTCAAATACATGAGAGGGAAATCAGTTGATTGTGGGATGCTGCAGCCAAGAGGGGTGGGGGAAAAAAACCAAAGGGGTAGTACAATGAATAAAACAAGAACTAAAAGATGTCAATATGATGTTAACTAAAGAGTACTTAATGGAGCTGACCTTGACGAGGACAGTTGCCATGGAGTTGATGGAACTAAAAGTCAACCATAGTGGATGAACTATAGGAGTGACTGAGTATGAGGAAATATCAAGGATATTTTACTACAGTTTGCCAAAAAAGAAGAGAGTGAGTGATAGCTGAAAGGGCTAGAAAGTTCACTTTGGTCTTGGTAGAAGGGAACAGACAGCTCTGAAAAAGTGCGACTAAAATAATAAACTAAGCATTTCTCTTTTTTAAATGGCCTGGGAATAGGGAACAACTCACCTGAGGTTAACAAAGCCCGGTGAGCTCAGAAGTTTTGACCCTGTGTAAAAATCCCTAATAAAGACTGGTACTTCAGGGAAGAATACAGAGCTTGAGTGTTCCGGTTTTTACTGTTACTAATTTTAATAAAGATGTACATCATAGAATAAGCATTTGTGACAGCAGTATAGGCTATTTAATTAGTAACAATGGATTAAAGAGTAGATAATTAGCTATTCATAAATAAAGCTGTTTAGCAGTTATACAAAGCAGAGGAGAAAAAAATCCCCTACACAGTATAATCCACTTAATTTTAAGGAGATGCGAGCTAATGGCTAATTCTAATGCCTATGAGGATAATGATGTATAACAGACTGAACTAGTCTAGAAAACTGATGGGTACAAATTTAATTCTGAACTATCATGTCTGGAAAGCTAAAAACTCCATTTCTCAGATGCTCTTTAATTTAGCTAGATTTATGTATCTACTGCCCACGGTTTGCAATAAGTGTATATTTTCAAAGAAATAAGACAAACACCCACCCCTCAACACTGGCCAAAGTATAGAAACATAATTTTAAAAATTCATGAAAGTTCTGAAATCTGCATTTGCAGCACTCCATGGCCACTGGCACTGTTCACTCTTATGCCAACTGGCTGCTCTTAAAATTGAACCACCCTGATATATAAGAATCTGAGGGTTGTAGCTCTCCAAAAACAGCTACAGAAACCTAAATCATAATTTGTACTCTTTCAAATACGTGACTTGCCTCTGAAAGTGAGATCTCATGTAAATCAAAAATTATGTAATTATTTAAAATCTCCAAAATATTTTGAATTCCTAACAATTTAGTGATGTGAAATAAGCGTAGGCTTCAGTTGCCATCTAATTCCAAGTGCCTAATCTGAGACTGAATGCCTGAATTTCCTAGAACCTTTTGTGTTTTTTCCCCTATGGATATAATTAATGTGCTCTGATGTATTTTCAGATCCGCTACTGAAAGTCTGACAAGTTTAGTCTCACAGGACCTTTTAATAATAATAATAATTATTATTATTATTATAAAAATCTGAGGAAGCAGCTCAGAAAATTTCCAACAAAGTTTTCTTTTTTTCTCCCCAACCTGGATTTTTTACTACATTAGAATAAACTAAACCTTTATACTCTAACTGCTTCCAAATATCATCAAAATGAGTGGAGCTAGAGGCATGAGCTCAAAGAACGTTCACAATATTGATCGTTTTTTCCATCACATCAGATGACAAGCTTGATTGGCAAATATCACAAATGAGCTTTCCCAATTATGCAATGTGTGCTGGACATACCAACTGCCCTTTTAGTGGAATGGAATACATTGTTGAAATGTTCCTTCTTTCACTGAAGGTGTTCCAACTGAAACCAAGGGAGTCAGCTGTGCTATGTTTAGATAGAAGTGTAATCATCTGGGGTGTTTACTTAAAATGCAGATTCCTGAATGTCAGAGGGAATCCAAATCTCTGCGGGTACATCTCAGGAAAGAACATCTTTTAATAAGCCTCTATGTTATTATTATGTACCCTATAAAGTCTGAGACATAATATTTTAGATATTTCATGAGTGCTATATTGTTAAGGAAAATAAAACAAAAATGTCTTAAAAGGTATACAAGGCTGTATTTGATTGAAGAGCTACATACTAGATGCTCTTGATTTAGAGTAACTTGAGGGAGTGAGGGATAAAAGACTACAAATTGAGTATAGTGTATACTGCTCGGGTGACAGGTGCCCCAAAATCTCACAAATCACCACTAAAGAACTTACTCATGTAACCAAACACCCTCTATTTCCCAATAACCTATGGAAACAAACAAACAAAAAAGATAAGAAAAATTAAAATTATTGACTGCGGAGAATACTGTTGATTGGCTCTTTCAACTGCCATTCCAACATTCTCGTAGCATATCCCTCTAAACAATCATGGCTGGAAAGCTAAAAACTCCATTTCTCAGACGCCCTTTAAGTTAGCTAGGGCCGTAGTCGGAACTTCAGTTCTGCCAATTAGGCATGATTGCAAGAACTGATATGGGGAGGAAATGCTTGAGAAGATAGGCTGGCTGCTGGGCTTGCATTTTGTTAGCTTAGTTGGTACTTCGGGCAGCAAGACCTTGCAGTCAGCAGCAGTAACAGCTTTCAGCTTTCTCTGCTGGCTGCAACAAATTTACAGACTGCAGTGGACTTAAGTTCTGAGTGCTAGGAGTGTTCTGGAAGCTCAGCTTGCAGTCTGCTCCTCCGGCCCTTCCAAAGGTTCTACAGGCCATCAAATGCACTTTGAAGTATATTCCAGGTTTTAACTAGATAGAGTGGATTAAATTGTCCACAATTAAATCCTAAACAAAACAAGGGGAAAAAGCCAAGTAATTAAGCATTTATTTTTCATACGGATGGTCAAAACTTTTCTTAGAAATTTCTCACTAGTATTTCACAATTCAAGTTGTAAAATAAGGATTGTTTTAAATTTTTGAAAAGGCCAATTTTTGATTGGCAATCCATGAGCATTTAATAAAATTCTACCACCTGAAACACAGCAAAGCATTCACATTTGGCATGCCTGGAAGAAGTTCCTCTGGTAACAAAAAACTTCAATTGCAGATTCATTGACATGCCTGAGACATGTTTCTCTGGTAACAATACTCTACAACTGCAGGTTTAATGACATGCCCAAGATTTGTTCTTCTGATAACAATATATGTCAATTGCGGATTCACTGCTTATAAAGGTGATGACATTTAAAAACAGAAGAACATTATCAAAGTAAGACATGAATTCAAATCCTGGTTCTGTCCCGTGTTGTAATCCAGAGCAAATTACGTAACCTATCTGAGACTCAGTCTTCTTATGGTGATAACATGATTTTGCAGTTTTGAAAAGATTACATAAGACAATGTTATATAAAGCACTCACAAGCCAATTAGAAGATCTAGGAGATCATTACATGACTATTAATGCTGTAATTATTATTTTGCTAATATAGCTAATAATTAGTTAACTATAGCTAGTTTAGTTAGTATAGTTAAACCATGGGTAATGCTATAGTTACAGTTTTATCCTTATTAATCCCTTAAATATTGAGTTCTAAAAGCTGTGCTAATAGTAAATGACTATACATTCATTCACAGTACAATCCATTTTTTTAAAATGTATTTTCTTTCTAATTGCACATAATAACAGTAGACAATCTCATGGATGCTCTGTCCCACTGTGGATTAAAGATCAGCAAAGGAAAGTGAAATTAAGAGGTTGGGAAACTGCCCCCTGAGCTTGGATTTGGATCTGCCCTTCCAAGCAGGAAGGCTCTTTTCTACCTACTATAAAAGTGAGGCAAAAATTGTTTGGGCAATTTGGGCAATAGATGAATGTTACCTAAATAGCAGAATTTCAAAAGTCAACTTTAGTTTCACTAATATATCCAAAACAGCCTTAGAAAACAGTCTTTACGCTTGCACAGAGAAGTGGTATAGAGTAAGGGGCTGGAAAACATCAGCCTTAGAATCAGACTGCCCATATTTTAATGTCTATTTTGGCACAATCCTTGTGGCCTTTGGAAAGTTATTTAATTATTCTAGGCCTCAGTTTCCTCATATGTAAATGGGCAAAAAACCAGAACTGACTTTATAGGCTTGCTGAGGATTAAATATAGTTATGTAAGTAAGGCATTTAGTATAGTACCTATCAAATAACATACCCTTATAAATGTTTGCTATGGCTGCTATCATGCTGTCTAGAACAAGCATCCCTAGTAACAGCATGCCCAAACTTGAAGAATGGTGGTTTAAGCCAAAAATCTGGGCACCATCCTTAATTCTTCCTAGTCCCCTATTTCCATATCTGGTCTGTCATGTCCTATCCTATTTTTATTTTCTACCAGCAAAATAAATCTCAAAACTGATTTCTTTTCATTTCATCTTGTACAACTTTAGCTTGTGCTAAGCTCTTAGCACACTCTTACTGGAAGATTACAGGGATCCTCTAAATAGCCTTCTTTGCTTTCAGACTTGTTACTCACGATAGTATGTTCTTCTGGGAATATATAAAACATGATCACTACCTGCTTAAAATCTCCCAATGCCTTCCCGTTACATTTACAATAAGACTTGAACTCCTAATCAAGGCCTTACAGAGCTCTTCGAAACACAGACTTGTCCAACTCCACATTTATGTCTTAGTAAGCCATATCTTCCCACCATGCTCTAGCCTCACTGGCCTCCTTCATCTTCTTGAAATACCTGGAAGGTAATTCCTACCTCAAGCCCTTTGTACTTGCCTGCTGCAAGCTTTCTCCTTTTTGGGCTTTGCCAATGGCAAGTTCCTCTCACAATTCAGGACTCAGTTCAAATATCATCTTCTCAGAGAAGCCTTCCCAGGTAACCTGTCTTAAGGAGCTCCTCATATCACATCACATCACAGTTTTATTTTCCTTTAGGCACTATTTTCCTTTAGGGTAATTTGATAATCCAATTAGTTTAATCTTATCATCTGTTCCTCCCAACAAGAATATAAATGGTATAAGAATGAGGATTATATGCCAGGCGAGGTGGCTCACACCTGTAATCCCAGCACTTTGGGAGGCCGAGGCAGGCGGATCACCTGAAGTCGGGAGTTCAAGACCAGCCTGACCAACATGGAGAAACCCTGTCTCTACTGAAAATACAAAACTAGCCAGGCGTGTTGGTGCATGCCTGTAATCCCAGCTACTTGGGAGGCTAAGGCAGGAGAATTACTTGAACCTGGGAGGCGGAGGTTGAAGTGAGCCAAGATCATGCCATTGCCCTCCAGCCTGGGCAATAAGAGTAAAACTTCATCTCAAAAAAAAAAAGAGAGAATGAAGATTATATGTTCTATCCATCATTCTTACCTTTCTCATAGTACATAATCCTCCTTATTTGTGGAATGTATGCATTGCTAACTGCTACTAAATTGCTCATAAAAGTGCTCCTTCAATAAAATTCTCTTTTATATGGTACAGAGCAAGGTAGTAGCAATATCTAAATTGTGTGACTAGAGAATAAACCCATGTACATCCAATGGGGCAGAGATGAATACTGGATAATGTACAATTCAATCCTCAGCAGGTGGTTTCATATTTACACAATGGAATTGCAACATCGCCAAAGAGTTTTGCTTATTATCTGTCTCTTGCACTTGACTGTGAGCACCATAAGGTGCCATATGGACTTTCAGTCCCTCCCTGTTTTGTCAGAATGACTAAGGCAATACCAGTATGAAGAAGCCCCTTGTAAATATATTTAGAAAGAATGAGTGAAGGATGAACACGAATGCTTTGTTCATCAGTTGGATGTAAACAATTGACATCCTTCTCACTCTTAGGGTCAATAACTGCTAAATTCAAACAGTGACAATTAGCTAAATGCTTCTCAGTTTGAACTTTTAACCATTTTCTTTGTGCCTTTAATAATTTTCTAGGTCCACGTAGGTGGAAAACTAAGCTATAAAACCAAGGGTAGACTGTAAGTTCCAAGAAGGGCAGGGACAACGTAACTGTTTTGCTTACTACTGTATCTCGGGCCTCTAGTACAATGCCTTGATTGTAGTAAATGCTAAACAGACAATTTTAATGAATGAACAACCATTGAAAAATGCCTTTCCTGGTAGATGTGGCCCAAAATCAAAGTGCTGACCTGGCTATAAAATCCCCAAAGCTCCCTTTCTAAAGAAACTACGTAAGTATAAAGTGGAGTTATTTTCCTTTATTGACTCAAAAGAGGCTTTTAAAAAAGGAAAAACACTAAAAATATCCCACAGACCTGAAATGCAGACATTGTCCTGCAGTTCACTGGAAGTCTCTGAGAAGTCAACAATTCTATATTCCTTTATTTGGAATTTATTATAATTCACAACTATAAATTCTTCCTATTTCCCCAATGAGTTGCAATCCATCAACATTTCTAAAGCAGCCATTCATAAAAATTATTAATGGTGATTCTGCATTCAAAATGCATGCAAAGAATAAGATTTCACTTGGGGCAGACATACCCAGAAGTGTGGGGTAAGCTTTTAAATGCTAAAATCTTGTCTCTTCCCAAAGCATTGGTTGACTCTTAAATTAACTGTCATCTTTTCTAAAGCAGGCAAAACAATGCTTATAAAACTGAATTCCTTTCCAGACCCATTCCTACTTTGATCAAAACAAAACCAGCTACCTCTTCTTCAGGGTCACACTGGCATAGTGTTGATGTTCCGCTATCATGCAACTTGTTTGCAAGAAAAAGAAAGTCCTATGAGCTACTCATGAGCTGATTAAGTGACACTTCATCACCCCCAAAGTAGGCTCCATCATCACATTTTCGTGCTAATAATTATGACTAAGTGACAAGAACTTTTATTCCAATTGTTTACCATGAGATCCATGGAATTACGCTTAGCATTCTCTCTAATACTATTATGATGTAGGAGGAGACTCTAAATTCATTAAGAAAGGAAGATGTGGCCAGGCCTGGTGGCTCATACTGTAATTCCAGCACTTTGGGAGACCAAGGCAGGTGGATCACCTAAGATCAGGAGTTCAAGACCAGCATGGCCAACATAGTAAAACCCCGTCTCTACTAAAAATACAAAAAAATTAGCTGGGCATGTGGTGGGCACCTGTAATCCCAGCTACTAGGGAGGCTGAAGCAGGAGCATTGCTTGAACTCAGGAGGTGGAGGTTGCAGTGAGCCAAGATCATGCCATTGCACTGCAGCCTGGGCAACAAGAGCAAAACTCCATCTAAAAAAAGAAAAAGAAAAAAAAAGAATAGAAAGGAAGATGTAGAAGGTGATGATTTTTTACAATGTATCAGGATAGGAGTACTGGTATCACACTTACTATTGTTGCCGTTATCGCTATTTTAAAAGGTTCTGAGTTAACAATTTTCTCGGTAAATGTAAGTTATTGTGCATTCTGAAATTCATCCTCGTAGTAGACTTGGGAAGATTATTTTGCTTTCAAGTTTAAAACAAAAGAAGAATATAGAAAATGTACCTTAAGGCCCCAAGTCTTGACTCTTAATAATGCTGGGAAAATAAAGAAAGGAACTTTCTTCTTCGGGGAGGAAAGAGGGAGAGTGGGTAACCATTTCAAGATAATCCTTTGAGCTTCTTTTCAAAGCAGCTGCTTTGCTAAGGAATCAGAAGGGGATGGAGGAACAAATGTAAACAGGGAAACTGGATAGCAAAGAGATTTTCTCACCATATGGGAGAGAATAGGGATCTACTTCCTCAGGAAATGAAGAGAGGGTCTCATGAACAGTTTACTCGCTAAATGAAATTTAAGATGTACTTCAGCAGCTTTATGTTTTAAGTGCCAAATCTGCACAAATCATTTTGTGCAACTACTTCATTGCTCAATATTTGTGTGTTATCTTCTCTTATTTATAGTCTTTTTGGAATTTTTCTTTGCAAATTAAAGCAGAAGGTAGACTTTGTTCTTTGTGATATAATTATCTAAAACTGGAAACGTTTTATTGGTTCAAGAAATGTTAACTTTTCAGATCTACACCCAAACCAAGAAGCTTATCTGATTAAAAAAAAAAAAAAAAAGGAACACAGACCATGCTCCAAGTTTGCATCATTTTAAACACTTTAGAATTTTCAAAATGTGGCATTAAAGAGTATCCCAAAATGATATATTTTTTTTAAAGTACACGCACTCTCTGTAACATTACTTTAGAGCACTGTATTATAAAGCAGTAGTATTACTGCCTTTGGTCACTAAGATGATGTCTTCTAACCACACATGAAATTTGAAACTATCACTTTTTGTTGATCCTTCTCCAACTTTCTTCCTCCACACTTTATCTCTGATCTTATGTATTGAAACATTATTTTTGCTAAAGTCCTTAACCATATCTGTCTTAAATACATAAATATCACTCTAATAGAATCATCTGAACCCTCTCATATTGTCATATTTCTGTTTCAACCCTTTTTAGACAAAGACTATACACCACAGTATCTGAAACTACACAACATCCTTTACTTGTCTATTGCGTTGGCTACCTATTAACCAGCACAAATTGTTAACAGAACTTTAAAGGAAGCATCTTGAGTGTGGGTGAGCTGGGAAGGAAGAATCCATTTACTATATTTGTAATAGTCTCATGAATTATTATGTATCAAAAAATCTCTAGGTGAGAAAAAATGACAACAGTACTAATACCAAGCAAGAAATTAAAAACAAACAGATCAGGTTTTTGACTGAAGAGTTATAAGATGCTGAGCAATTTGCTTAACCTCTGTGAGTTCACATTCCTCTTTAATCAAATGGAATAATCACACTACCATCACCCTCATAGATGGGGCGAATCAGGAGACATAAAATATGTAACACATTTAGCTCAGGATCTGGCACAGAGAATAAGCATTGGAAATCAACATTTTTCCTCTTCGTCATCATCAACAACAGTATTCTGCCCTAAAATCCTTTCTGGTTCTTAATTCTTCTATATATCTGGCATCAGCGAGTTTTAACTGGCCCTTGTCATTCAGCCTATTATGTTATTTCCTTAAGAATGGCAAGCCATTGCTTCAGCCTCTCCTTCATTATCATTATTTTTTAAATTCATTATCTCCATTCTCTTCTACTAACCCAAGTGGCTCATTTATCATTTCTCTTTCTGAGGAAAATTATGTTTGAACGATGTATGTATGTTTATACAGGGCAGAGTGTTACATGCACAGTTTCACGTGTCCCTTACCGACATCAAAGCAGAATAGTAATGTTCTAAAGTTCCTCCTGGCTTCCAAGTCACCCTCCTCAGTGCCAACCCATGTGTCAACTGAGGTCAGCCGGCACAATATTGTCACATGTCTGGATCCATTCTTAGAATAATGATCAGTGGATGTTGTTCCTCAAAGAGACATCTGGCATTAAATTCATAGTGTAGTTCAGAAAACCTTTATCAATATTTTGGCACTGTGCCACTAGCTAGGCAACTTAGCTAGGTAAATAACTAAATAACTTCAATGTAATGTGATAAGTGATATGATTTAAAAAAAAATGCTATAGGAGCTCGGGGTAAGATCATTGAACATAGTAGGGAGTAGGAATGGGAAAGAAGACCAAACGAAAGTCAGGGAGGACTTCCTAGAGGAGAGACCATCAAAGCTACCCAAATGAGGGGCTGTCAGGGTCTCGGAGACCAAGTGCAGCAATATAGGTATGTCACTGTACATAGTTAGGTGACGCTAGAATGAAACTTACCACTCAGGGAGTGGTGGAGATAAGCAACAGCCAAACCACAGAGGACCTTATATAGCATGCTGAGGGTTTGGACTTTATCCTGAGGGTAATTTAAAGTCAGTAGAGGATTTTAGCTGAAGTAATGATACAGTTAGACTTCTGTTAATAATTCTAGATTGTGTGCATTAGAGATAATCTTTAAAATTATAGGATCTACCCTCACATTTTGATGGATAACAAAACGGACATCCTCAAAGCCACATAGCAATATAGTACCACATGCCTGAATTTAGGACATGGATCTCCTGTGCTGTCAGCAAGTTCTTGTTCTGACTTTCCTGTATTACCCCCCAAATGCAAGGACACAGATCTTCAGGGAAAGGTACAAAAAGAATTCCTTTTTAAATCTAACTCTATTCCTAAGGAATTTACAAAAATAACACATGTCAGTGTTTCTACTACATTCTCCTTTGGACCTTAAAAGCATGGACTTCAAAATATATATGTGTGTGTGTGTGTGTGTGTGTGTGTGTGTGTGTGTGTGTGTGTGTGTTTCTTTTTCAATATCTAAAAGAGATTTTTGCATTTTAGTCTTGGTTCAAACTATTGTGTTAGATCCCACTCTGAACTGAACCAAAATTACTTCTCACATTTCTGGCTTGGTAAATTAATCACTGTGGTATCCACAATCAAAGATTGAATCAAGAAATATCCCAAAAACCTTTGAAAACAAGCTTTATATTATAAAAGAGTTAGAAAACAGGATCTGTTTTCTCTCTTTCACAAGTGTTTTGAACAAATCAGCATTCCATCAAAAGGAACATAACAGTTTAATGTTCTATCAAAGAACAGAATGCTTGTTTACCTGAAGTAATGGACTGATAAAAGTAACTTGCGTCTGTCTTGATTGATACAAAACTTACTCAAAGATGAATCTGGACAACCAAGCTCTTAAACTAAACAGAATCACTAACAAGAAAATAAAGCCTGAATTCATAATGGAAACATTTTCAAACTGTTGATTCTATACAGTTATTAAATTCAATACATGCAAAAAAAAAAAAGTAAAATAAAATAAAGTAAAAAAAAAAAAACCAAACAACAAACAACCTTCAAATGCAAAAATGTATTTGATTTTAAAGGAGCTAACATTTACCTAGGTTTTCTGGTAGTGTCCTGGTGCTATTCTTATGTATTAGCTCATTTAGTCCTCACAACCACCTTAGGAGTTAGGCTCTACTATAAACCTTATTTTACAAGTGAGAAATTCAGAATGTAATGAGAAGACTCAAGTGACTCAAAGTCATACAGTTTGAAGAGATTATTCTAGATTTATGAGTTTGCAAAGTCATTCACGATCATACTATAAAAAAGTAATTTGAGGCTCATTTTAGAAGACATTAATAAACTAAAGTTTTAGTATTTGGAAAGTTTAAACTTTTTATTGCTCAAGGGTGAGAACAATAATACAACACTAGGCCTCGAAGTACGTAGAGCTCTGCTCAATTAATTACTCTCTTGACTTTCACAACTTGTGGGGCCAACATGTGTCAACATCCTTACAGACACAGAGCAGACAGTCTAATACATACTGATGTGTCTGCTGGCATAATCCATTCCCTAAAGCTTACAGATACAGTTTATTGAGCATCACTTCTGGGTCAGACAATTTCCATATATTATCTCACTTATTTATTTATTTTTTATTTATAAAATTTTCTGTAGAGACAAGGTCTCACTATGTTGCCCAGGCTGTTCTCGAACTCCTGGGTTCAAGCAATACTCCTGCCTCCGCCTCCCAAAGTGTTTGGATTACAGGCATAAACCACCATGCCCAGACTATCTTATTTAATTCTAGTGTTCTTCCAACTATGCACTATTACCCCTACTACCCCATTAAACAAATGAAGATATTGAGGCCTAGACAAAGGATGTAAATATCATGCTGTAATCATAATAGTAGAGCTAAGATTTAAACTCCAGATCTCATGCTCATTCCATTTTGCGCAAGGCCAATGAGTCAAACACTTTGCACAAATATAATTTAGTGCTTAAAAGTAGAGCAGGAAAATGTGTTAATTCTGAAAAAATATTGTTTTCTAATAGTACAATTATTGGGTGATTGTGATTTGTGATTACAAATTAGGTATATAACATCATTTTCGGGTTTAAAAAGAAAGGAAGGGAAAGAACAAGGAAAGAAGGGAGAAAAAAAAAGAGTGAGGAACAGAAGGAAGCTGTAAAATATTATTTTTCCATTTTACAGAAGGTTAAGAAAAAGTTAAGCAAAGATAAATAAATTGTCTAAGATCCCATGTCAAGCTAGAGTCAAGAGCCAGAGGTAAAAACCTAAGTGCTTTTGACACAAAACTATGTTCTTTCCATTTTCCTTTGACAAGTGGCTATGTTTCTATAGATCCTGAAAATGACTTCACTCATATAGGGAAAAGTAGGAAATCACTCACTGATTCAAAATGAGAATGACCCACGTTCTGTCCCCCTAATTCCAGATAAAGCAAAGAGCTTGGGAATGTAGGCTCTGAATCCAGATCTGGTTCATAAGCCAGCCCCACCACTATATGGGTGCTGTGCTCTTGGACACATGATAGAAAGAAGTAACTTTGCTCTAGGTAAACTCTTTTGTGATTATAATTAGACACATTTCCCTTCTTCAGTTTTTGTGTTTTTAAAAAAGGAATAAAAACAATTAAATTGCTCAGGATGAAAGTGAATTTGAAGCTGGAGTTATTTGAATAAATTGCTTCAACTTTCCCTTTCACTCTGGTAGTGGAGACTTTGCAATTCATGTCACTTTCTTTTTTTTTTTTTTTTTTTTTTTGAAAGAAAGAAAAAGAGAGGAAAGAAAGTGAGAGTGAAAGAAAGAAAAAAAAAAGAATGTACGAGAGAAAGAAAGAGGAAGAGAAAGAGGGAGAGAGAACGGGATTCTTGTTCTATTGC
>CAUYLG010029452.1:0-46588 GCA_963573385.1 Cacajao melanocephalus | reverse complement strand
ATGTTGATTTTAAAACTCCGTCTTCTGTTTTATACAATATCTTTTCCAACCTATTTCCAGAGACTTCAAACATTATTATCTATATAGCTCATATAGCTGAGCTGAAAGCTACCTCAAGCTCCATGCCTTTTTTTTTTTTTTTTTGAGATGAAGTCTCCCTCTTGTCACCCAGGCTGGAGTGCAGTGGCATAATCTCGGCTCACTGCAACCTCCACCTCCTGGGTTCAAGTGATTGTCCTGCCTCAGCTTCCTGAGTTGCTGGGATTACAGGTGCCTGCCTGGCTAATTTTTGTATTTTTAGTAGAGACGGGGTTTCACCATGTTGGCCAGCTGGTCTCAAACTCCTGACTTCAAGGCAATCTGCCTGCCTCAGCCTCCGGAAGTGCTGGGATTATAGGCGTGAGCCACCACACCCAGACAAGCTCCATGTTTTTATTGGGAGCTTCTATTTTCTTGTGTACTATCATCAACTTAATGACACAAACAGAATTTACTCCCCAACACCAAAGTGGTGGGTTTTGTCTTTGTTAGACCTCTAATACCCCAAACGTATTTCCAACTTGGCTACTGCCTGCAAAGAAACAGAGAAGAGTTAAACATAATGAATGACCAATAAATGTCAACTATGATGATGATGATTGACAATGATGATTGAGACCATTTTTGCTAATAAGTATTTAAAATATATAATTTACATCATGTGACTGTTGTAATTTCCATGTCTGCATGTGTCTTTTTGGTCTACTTAATTTTAAAGTCATTGCACAAGTGTGCATTTGGATACCTACACATAGTCTACAATTTTGAAATTTTTAGTTTAATATGATCCAAGGAACATAAAATTTATCATTTAAAAAAATTTCGTTTTGTCATTTCTACCCTTCTACCCCCAAGAGAGAAGTAAATAATGCTTCTTTAAAGGTAGTATTCCCCAACTCACTCATAACTCACCTGGGCCTCCTTCCACTGCAACCCAAAGGCCTCCCAGAAGAGCAGTGCTCTTATTCTTGTGAACCTCATACCTATGAGGATCATAGACAGAATTTTACTTCTCCCTCCTAGGAGAGTTGGCAGAAACCACTTTCCTGTAACGAGTCAAAGCCTCGGAGAAGAACAGCATTCTCAATACTTAGTCTGGGTCAGCTTGTGTTGACTTAAGGGTCTGGGAGTATGCTTGGGGAACTTCATGTCTTCCTTTTAAGAAAAAGATATTATATGGGGGTATGAAGTAGTTTCAGAAGATGAATTATAAAAGTCATCTAACTATGTGTTACATTGTTGTTTGTTGTTTTTAATTTAAGCATATGCAAAAGTCAAGTAGGAAAACATACCAAACAAGGTACCTCACATCTTTCTCTGTATCTACAGATCTTATTATGATAGACATGACAGACACCTAATACATTATGTCCAATAATCAATTTATGAGATGCTATCCCTAAAGAATCTCATGAACTAGTGTCATCAGATATTCAAGAGGGAAAGAAAGGTAAATAAAGGTATCTTTATGGTGAACATGGACTTCGAACCCAGCGCCAAATCTTCAGAGTGGGTGAAAATGGAGTTTATTGAGAAACAGAGTTCATGCACTTTAGAAGCTTGGATCCTGTAGCATCCTAGAAATCAGAACAGTGGTGGGATTTTAAGTTAATTAGGGCATGATCAAGAGTACTCAAAAAAGGTTTACAAAGACCATCTGCTTAAGGTACATACAATAAATCTGGGAAAATCCCCCCAGTAGAGGGGGCTGTAGCCTTAAGAGTTGTACCTGTCACACTATGCAAATAGGGCAAATCTTAAGATTCCATTTATCTGTACATCTAGGAGATTCTTGCTGTAGCAAGATACATATCAAATATATCTATCCTACATCAAGTACACACATATCTATTTATCTGTTTACTTCTCATCGCAATATAAAAATTAGACTTCTGAATTGGGGCTTGGGTGTGGAGAGTAAACAAAGAGAAGGTTGTATTTAACTCCAGGAATTGATAAGGGGGAAAAGTAAGGAATTGGAAAGAAATATTTTATATGGTTTTCCAAAAACTTGAAAAATTCTGAAGGTTTACAGGAAGCTGAAAAGTCACTAGAGTCATTTATGACAACATAGATGGAATCGGAGGACTTTATGCTAAGTGAAATAAGCCAAACACAGAAAGACAAATACTGCAGGTTCTCACTGACGTGGAGAGTCTAAAACAATTGAACTCATAGAAGCAAACAGGGAGAGGTGTTTAATGAGACTCGGTAGAGGAATGGCAAGATGATAACAAAGGGTACAAAGCCTTAGGAGGATGAGTTTGTTTCTGTTTTTTGTTTTTATTGTTGTTTGTTTGTTTTCTGAGATCTATTGCACAGTGTGGTGAATATAACTAATCGCTGAGTACCGCGTATTTCAAAACAGCTGAGAGAGTAAACCTCAAATGCTTTTATCACAAAAACTGCCAAATATATGAGGTGTGAGGTGATGCATAGGTTAATTAGCTTGATTTAAGAATTCCACATTACATTAAAAAATGATCACATCACTTTGTACCCCATAAATATATACAACTATAATTTGTCGATATATAATTTTAAAAACTCATTAGAGTGAATCCATTTTCTTGGTCCTTGTGGGATTAATAGCAAGCTCATGTTCCACTTGGAAAGTTCTGACTTGCTAGGAACATGATTCCTGAGGTCAAGGTAAAGTGGGATGGTCGCTAATATGCATATCTATTTCCAAAAATCTGGCACTAGCAAGCGCTATTCAGGTTGTTTGGAAGCTGATCTAAAGGACCCCTGTGGAAAATGTTAAGGCTGGGGACGAAGTACCCAGTACATAGAAATCATGACTCTGAACAAATAAGGAGACAAAAAGACTTATCCAGAAGAGTGATTGGCAAGGTACTAGAAGCAAGATCTAAAGCTGATTGTTAGTAGGACAGATACAGTTAGTTGTAACAATCAATTGTTTTCTGATCCACACACAATGGAGCTGTTGATCCCAGTTCATCAAAGATAGAAAAAAACAAAACAGTCAATCTAATAGGAAAGTCATTAATAATTATAGCAATAATGGAAAAATGTCCCTTTCTTCTCCTATCAAATAGTATAGGGAGCTATAGCCAGCAAGGCCCCAGAGCCCAGCATAACTACGATTTGAAGACATAACATAACACTTGTGTTAGGGGCTTGAGATGCACAAAGGAATAAGGCCAAGAGGTGTCACAATGGAAACCGATAGGTTGCTCTAATTGGACTATTTTAACAGCTCCCAAGAAGACTGTGTAGGGCCCAGCAATCTCCCATTGCAGGAGAGAATGTTAAAGTCCTGGTAATTCCAGTGGTGGTAGCTCAGAGCCAAACAGATTCCTATCACCCTCGGTGTTATTATTCATACTAAAAGTAAAAACACTTCAAGTTACATCTACCTAAAATAAAATATACAAAAAGCGATAAACTGGCTTGTTGCAGGTTCATGGGCTGCCTCTGCCAGTGAAGATGTGTTATCAATTTACTCTGTAAACTTTTCACAGGTGAAGTGGCTATTTCAAAATATTTTCAGTGGGTTCTTCATAATAGAATAGTAGAGATGTGAGATTTGCCGTGACCTTTTCCTATGCCTTTAAAAGATATTTTTGAATTGATCAAGTAACGAAATAGAAAACTTGCCGTTTAATTCAATGTCACTGCTTTCACTGAGTATGATATCCACCCCCTTCTTGCTCCTGGTCCCCAGTGTAACAACAGATTTCATTACACCCATTTTAATAAATGGCCAGCATTTCACAATATAAGTTTATATTATCTTAAACCTGTAGTCCCTTAAATATGTGGAGCACAATAACTTCATGTAAGAGATAAAAT
The DNA here is from genome assembly GCA_963573385.1 of Cacajao melanocephalus. Taxonomy (NCBI): domain Eukaryota; kingdom Metazoa; phylum Chordata; class Mammalia; order Primates; family Pitheciidae; genus Cacajao; species Cacajao melanocephalus. The sequence continues at coordinate 42,733 of CAUYLG010029452.1, read as the reverse complement.
AATTTTAGAGCTAATGTAGACTTTAGGAAACATACAGTTAATGCAACCATTTAAAGATTTAAAAAATAGGCCAAAGTGATTCAGCAGAACCAGAAGTACATTTTAATCTTTTAATTCCAAGTCTTTTATGTTTTTGTGTTTTTCCTCCATTGCACTTTTATTTGAATGTAATATTTGAGGCAATTATCCAAAAGGGCCAATATTTCCCAATTTAATCTGAAATCATAATAAAACAAGCAACAAAACAGTGTTTGGGATTTCAGTTTCTCACCTTTATCATCAAGACTCACTGCTTCCCATCATCAACATTTATTGAGCATTTACAGTGTACTAGGCACAATAAAACATACAGAAAACATCGTCTGTGTTCTTGAGGAGCTTACATTCTACAAGAAAAAAAATACACCTTTTAAAATGGCATTTTTGTTTGGTGTTTTCTACCAAGTACTGAGGAAATATTTTGTAAAGTGAGCTTTGGGTATAACTTAGTCCCATCATTATTTAGAGAATAGAGGAAGAGAAAGAAGAAGGATTTTAAAGGCAGACAATGACAGACCATTCAGGATAGGTAGGATTTTAAAAGGAGATAAACACAATCTCATCAATTAAGGAGAGATTTGCTGCAGTAAACAGGATGAAGGAAATAGTTTGTGGGATGCAAGCAAAGGAAGCAGGGTATCTTAGACATTGAGTGGAGCCAGAAAGATCATGCAGCCTTTTTCTAAGTACATGGCTACCAAGTAGGAATGGTTGGTGACAAAACAGAAGCCTATAAAAGGAAGGTAATCTTGTGCACCTAACAAATAGAAAGAATAAAGGTTCAAAACTGAAGGCAGGCTATAAGACTATCAAGAAATTCTTAAAAACCAAAAAGTGATTTTGAAGCACAAAACTTATAGTTAATGCTACCCAGTGTCATGTGGGCCAAGAACATTGTGGCTTCTTAAGTTAGAAAATGCCATATACCAAAATTTTAAATGGAACACATTACTTCCCTCCCCACCCCACCCGGAAAACATAGGAACTCATTTTTTTCAGGGTGGGGAGGAAGACAGGGGATCATGGGACATGGTTGGAAACAGTAGTTATATTAGTAGTATTTTTGTTATTACAACTTTGTGTTTAAATTTAGTCAAAGCACATTAGCTGCCAAGAGGGAATAAGGAATAAATTTCTAAAAATGCACAATTTCCTGTAGAGAAGTTTCAGAGCCAAAAGACTAATATTCATGAAAAGCTGTAGAGAAAGTAGTCAAAAAGTCCATTCATAAAACTTTTATTTCACTTACATGAATTTAATACACATGTTCTTAACAATTATGCTTGGATTGTTCATGAGACTTTCATAAGACATTAAACAAAGCTAGGCATCATCTCAAGTTATTTCCCTGTTAACTAATTTTACAACACATGCATGTTAGGCAAGTAAAAAAAAAAATCACAAAAGCAAAAACCTTAAAGTTACATACATGGGTTTTTGTTTTACTGCTGTGCTTGATATACATGAAGTAATGAATATCAAGCAGTTCACTTTTACTGCATCTTTACTTTTTCATTTGTTCTTAGGTTTCCTAAACCTTTAAATACAAATAAAATGAGTGTAGCAAAAATAATGAAATAGAACAGCAGGTAACTTTACTAATAATAAAGTGTGAACCATTTCGGCCCTTATCCAGAGTAAAATGAGTCACAACATTGTCTAAAGGAGCACTTCTGCAGCTGTAGTCAGAGGTGCACACATTGAGATTGAGTATTCCACAGATATACATGGTTTAACATGTGGTATCCATGGGATATCTGTTTCTACCACAGCCTTGAAAGTGCTCCAAACCTTAAGGTACCCACAGTTACTACACCTGTGACGGAACCCATGATCCCTTTTATTCCCCACCAGGACAAACAAATATGTAGGCAGTTTTCTTTGCTTAGACATGGAAGCAGTTTTAACACTAGCCCTTGTGAAGCCACAATGTACCAAAAGTCCTGTGCCAAACATTTCTAACATGTATAAAACTTCCACATCCCCATATTGGCCACCTCAAGATAAAAACAGCTCCCTAAATGTTAACTGGCTTTACTCTCCTAATATTAAACATAAAAACCACATGGGAACTATAGAAATACAAATAGGAGTCACACAAATCTGTCATAAATTGTAAACAAAAAACTGTGGGACAGCATGGGTGATAAATGGTCTACTGTGTAAATTTCAGAAAGAGGCAGACAAAAGTTGGAAGCCAAGTTAATTTTCCTTTCCTTCTCCTGCTTCAGCTTCATCTCCTTGGGTATCCGATGTCCGCAATGTCAAGTTATCTATCAGTAATTGCATTATTAGCGTGCTGGCTTTGTTTGACTCTTCACTTAATGTGTTAAGTTCAGCAATGGCTTCATCAAAAGCTGTCTTTGCAAGAGAGCAGGCTTTCTCTGGGGAGTTCAGAACCTCAAAACAGAACACAGAGAAGTTAAGAACCAGACCCCATTCATGTGTTGGTTGCATTTCCTTTTTGCTGATTTCAAAAGCTTCTTGGTATGCTTGTTGTGACTGATCCACAATCCTTTTCTTGTCATCACCAGTGGCAACCTTGGCCAAGTAACTGTAGTAACCTCTTTTCATTTTCAAATAGAAGACTTTGCTCTTTGCTTGTGAAGCATTGGGGATCAAGAACTTTTCCAAAAGAGACAGTATATCATTGCAGATATCTCTTAGCTCCATCTCAATTTTCTCTATATATTCTCGAGCCATCTGCTGTTTTATTTCTCAGCACCTTCCATTTTTTGTTCAATACTTGAGACGACCCTCCAAGATGACCAATGGGCTACTAAAACAAATTTTTTTAAGCAACTGAGAGAAGATTCCTCTCCTCATTGGATAATTCAGCTCCTTGCTCAGTTACGGACTTCATGCAGGCTGCCATGTCATCATATCCCTCAGGCTGCTGGGCCAGTTTGGCCCTCTGAATCAGCTCATTTTTATCCATGACTGGATGTTCTGTGTCCAGGGTGGGTGGTGGCCAAGGACAGGCAGAGGCACAGCAGTCTCTGGGCGGTGGTGGCAGCAGTGGCGAGAGTAAGAGTCTGTCCCGAAGTCTTCTATTTTTTAAGGTTAATGTAAGTTTCATCTAAATAAAAAAATAATAATATCAGGAATAATAATAGTAATGACTCCAAGCTTCTGATCACTTGATGTTATTTTAAATGCTTTCAGAAATTTAATTTCTTAAAGCAAGTGTTTTAATCATAGGCTAAATTTCTGTTCTTGGGTAAAATTCACTCAAATATGACTTGGACTTCATCAAGATATTGAATGGCTTGAGCGGAGATCGCTTGAATTTATTAAGACCAGCAAACAGAAAGAAAAGTAGTCAAATAATTTGGATTATTCAAAAAAAAATGGTCAGCTTTGCAGATGCTGACACAGCCTGGAGCCCCCTGCCACCAGCCACAGCCAACCTCACAACCCCTGCCACCAGTCACAGCCAAAAAATCATGTATTCTTCAACATCTCTATTGCTGGTGAACTCTTGGGCCAAGTTTTCTTCAAGCTGTTTGCAGACAAAGTTCTAAAGACAGCAGAAAATTTTCATGCTCTGAACATTGGAGAGAAAGGATTTGGTTATAATGGTTTCTGCTTTCCCAGAATTATTCTGGGGTTTATGTGTGAGGGTGGTGACTTCACATGTCATGATGACAGTGGTGGCAAGTCCATCTATGGGGAGAAATTTGATAATGAGAAGTTAATCCTGAAGCATACAGGTCCTGGCATCTCGTTCATGACAAATGCTGGACCCAACACAGTTTCCAGTGTTTCATCTGCACTGCCAAGACTGAGTGGTTAGATGGCAAGCATGTAGTCTGGCAAAGTGAAGGAAGACATAAATATATCATGGAAGCCATGGAGAAATTTGGGTCCAGGAATAGTGAAACTAGCAAGCAGATCATCGCCGCTGACTGTGGACAACTCTAATAAATTGGACTTGTGTTTTATCTTAACCACCAGCCCATTCCTTCTGTAACTGAGGAGAGCACCTCTTCACCCCATTTGCTCACTGTATCCTATAACCTTTGTGCTCTCACTGAACTCCCTTTCCATTTCCTTATTCCTTTCCATGCCTAGTGGAATTGTAGAGTTACGTTTATGATTATGAAATAAAAACTAAAAAAATACTCACTGTTCATTTCAGAAAGGTTTTACTTAAAAGGAAGAATACCAATATATTTCCTTATACCATCCATTAATAGATACCTAGAAGAAGGAAAAAAATCACTGGGTTTATGTAAAGTTTACAGACTGTAGAGTGTGGTAGTGAGGGTCACTCCATCAGATCACTAAATAGAACCTAAGATGGAAACATATTAGACAAAATATCACATATGATGCAGTGCATATGCTTTGCTTTCTCTATATTGGCTCAGTGATTAAGTGGGGTTAGATGAGCAGCCAGCCTATTTAGATTGAAAATAGGTGCCCTACACACAGAGGAAGAAAAATGAAGTACCATATAAGGGAAGGCAGCAAAGGAACAGAAGGAACTGTTATGCTGTATTTGTGTAGGGCATAACCAATGAGTCAAGTGTCATAAGAACAGAATGATGGGACAGAAGGATGGAGAAGCCAGAGGACAAATGGGAAGCTTCCTTTCTGTGCAGTGGTGGTGAAGAATAGAAACCTCTTTCCTTCTCTTTTCTTTTTTCCCCCAATTCATTTAATGCCCAACCAAGGAAAGGATACTGCCTTTAGTTATATAGATATAAGTCCAAAATAACTGTAACTCTAAAACAAGATGAAGCATGGCTATTATGTATAGTTCATTTATTCATATATGTATTAACATAAAGCAGATCTATACGTATAAGGCTGTCATTCTTGATAGGGATAGAGATAGGATGACTATTTTTAATCTGTTGAAGTTAGAAGTATAATCAGAAAATCATTCTAACAAACATGGGTTTATAATGTGAGAAACTGGTTCTAGAAAAATGACCTTAATGAATCCCAAATTGCAATAAAAGTGATTTGCAATTTATAAAAGCAGAAAAATAGGAGTGAATAATCAGCAAATCAAAAATGTTGAAGGCTTTCTAAAAGATAGAACATTGATGAATTGAATGAAAGAAGGAAACCACTGACCAAAACACATTGAAGAAAAATACTTAAAAGAGAGGCATAATTTCAGAGGTTGTTTAGTCTCATATATGACAAATTAGGGAAAATAAAAGGCCTCTGGAAAAATAATCGGGATGCTTAACTGAGGACTCTTTTAGAGCATCAGGCTGGTGGAACCTCCACTTATCCAGGTATTTGGTGATGAAGGATTTTATCATTTGGAAGGAGAATCAGGGCAATGTATCAAGTGGTTGGCTCCTCCAAGAGAAACAGATTCTTTACCCCAAATGCAAAGCATTGAGCACAACCTCTTCAGTAGCATATGCAGCCAAACTCTCAAAGATTTCAGAAAAGGTCTTCTGTAGTCAGAAATGGTATCTACATTAAGTAGACCAAGGATACTAAATGGAAAATATAACCAAGCATTTGAAGAGGACATACAACTCTAAACAATGGCAACTTACTCCACAAATGAAAGAACTAATACCCATCGAGGCAAGACACATTCTGTTTATTTTAAGATCTTCCTATAATTTGTTTTGAATCTTAAATATTCTAGAGGATATTACATTCCATCCATTTAAAAAGTATCCAGAAATCACAAAAATAGAAAGGTAATTATAAAAACGAAAACCTAAGACTTCTAGTTTCAGCTTCAACAAATAAACTATGGAAGTCGTCACTCCTGTTCATACCACAAGAAAAAGTAAACTAAAACTCAACAATTTTTCTTGGACGCATTACAGAACTGAGATTGCCCCAAATCTGGAAAAACAGGCAAATTCAGTGAGTCATAGCCAAGATCTGCTTACCTGAAGAAAAAGCTATTGTAGCCATAACTTGTAATGTGAATTAACTGCTGGAGCTGAATGTAGACTAGTTTGAAAGTGAGAAATCCTGGGTGGAGTGATGCTATGCCGCTAGGAGGTCCCTACATTTTTGTGGGTTTTATCTTCAGGAACTATATCAGATTCTTACTGTGAAAAGCTAAGAAAGATTCTCCCCTGGCTTTACCAAGGGAAAGGAAGAGTAACCACTGTGAAAAATACACTGAGTATTTTCCAGAGCAAAGGTGTTACTCTTCAGGGGAAATGATTTCACTAGACTTATCTGGGGGTAGGGCCTCTCTCCAACCCTGGCCCCCTCTGACTTTTCTGTGTCATCTAAGGGGGAAGAAACAGGCTTAGAGATCCAAGCATAGGTCATACAGCCTTGGGACACAGAAGCACTGATAAAACTGAGATTTAATTATATGATTACAGAATATCCCTTCTTTCTCACACTGTACCATCATACCAACAGGGTTCCACTACAACATTAGTAGCTGAAAGAGCCACAAGATGCAAATTCTGTCTAAGAATGAGTCTTTAGGAAATCCCAAAATAACACAGGAGACAAAAATAAGGATACAAGAGAAATGTGAAGCCCTTGGCACCCACAGCTACAGTAAACATAAAATACAGCACAGCTCTTACCCAGATTAACATAAGATCACGCACTGAAGGCCTAGAAAAATACCTAACTTTTTATTACATGACATATCAGGTCCAGCTTTAACCAGAAAATTACAAGTCACACCAAAAGACAAAAACAAAACAAAACAAAATAAAGCAAAATAATTATCAGAACCATGCTCAGATATGACACAGAACACAATATGTAAAGTAATTGTGTTAAAAGATCCAATGGAAAAAATGGGTAAAAGCAAGAAAATATGGGCAAACTATACAAAGACATTGAAATTCTAAGAGAGTATCAATAGAAAATGCTGGAAACAAAGACACTACAATGAAAATGAAGAATGTTTATGATATACTTATCACTAGGTTGAACACCAAGAAAACAGTAAGCATGAAGATAGGTCAATAGAAATTTCCCAAAATAAAATACAAAGACAAAAATAATAAAAAACATTATCTCAGAAATGTAGGATACTTTGTTTAATGTGACATGTGGAATTAGAATATCAGTGAAGAAGAGAGAACAGAGCAGGAGAAATCTTTCCAGTGATAGCTGATCAGAATTTCTCAAAACTAATAACATATACCCAAACCACAGATCTGGAAAACTTAGAGAACACCAGCCAGGAAAAGTGCCAAAAACACCAGTTACATCATATTCAAACTTAAGATGAAGAGAAAAATCTTGAAAGAAGCCAGAGAAAGTAAAATACTTTACATAGAAAGGAAAAAAGATGAGAATTACAGTAGACTTCTTGTCACAAACCATACAAACAAGGAGAGAGTGGACTAAAATATTGGAAGAGTTCAAAGAAAAACCACCAACCTAGGATTCTATATCTTGTTTGATTGCCCTACAAATTAAAGAGAATTAAATACTTTCTCAGAAAAACAAAAAACAAGGGAATCATCACCACAGTTCTGCCCTACAATAAAGGTAAAAAAGGATAATGAAATGAAATGAAAATTACATAGTCTGGAAACTTTGATTTACATAAAGAAGCAAAGAGCATTAGGGAAGAAATAAATGAAAACATACTTTTTTTGAATTCATAAGTAACTTAGATAAGTCTGTTTAAAGCAATAATGGTAACAATGTGATGGGTGATTTTAGCATATGGATAAGTAAGATGAATGACAATAATTTCACAAGGTATGGGAGGGAGCTACCAGGAATATTCTGTTATACAGTATGTGAACAACATATGAAGTAGGATAGAGTTATTTGAGAGTAGACTAAGATTAGTTTAATATTATTTAGTACATTGCAAACTGTGGAAAACACTAAAAACTTTTGTAAAATGAGAACAACTGATATGCTAATGTTACAGGAAAGGGGTCTGGATACAGACCCCAAGAGAGGGTTCTTGGATCTTGTGCAAGAATTCAGGGCGAGTCCACAGTGCAAAGTGAAAGCAAGTTTGTTAAGAAAGTAAAGGAATAAAAGAATGGCTACTCCACAGACAGAGCAGCCCCAGGGGCAGCTGGTTGCCAAATAGCCTGTCTGCAAGCACGCTAATTATTTCTTCCACTATTAAAAGACGCTGATGCATTGTTCAGTATGCCAACTGCAATTTTCAACTCCAGAATTTCTGCTCATTTCTTTTTAATTATTTCAATGTCTTTATTAAATTTATCTGACAGAGCTCTGAATTCTTTCTCTGTGTTATCTCAAATATTTTTGAGTTTCTTCAAAATCGCTATTTTGAATTCTGTCTAAAAGGTCACATAATCTCTGTTTCTCCAGGATTGCTTCCTGGTGCCTTATTTAGTTCATTTGGTGAGGTCCTGTTTTCCTGGATCATCTTGATATTTGTGGATGTTTGTCTATGTCTGGGCTTTGAAGGGTTAGGTATTTATTGTAGTCTTTGCAGTCAGGGCTGGTTTGTACCCTTCCTTGTTGGGAAGGCTTTCCAGATATTTGAAAGAACTTGGGTGTTGTCATCTAAGCTGTATTTGCTTTAGGGAGAATACCAATCTCAGTAACACTGTGGTTCTTGCAGACTTGTAGAGGTACGGCCTCGAAGTTTTTGGCAAAAATTGGGAAGAATTCTCTAGATTACTAGGCGGAGACTCTTGTTCACTTCCCTTACATTCTCCAAAACAAATGAAGTCTCTCTCTCTCTCTCTCTCTCTCTCTCTCTCTCTCTGTTCTGAGCCACCTGAACCAAGGGTGGAGTGACACAAGCACTCCTATGGCTACCAGCCCTAGAACTGTGCTGGATCTGACCTAAAGCCAGCACAGCACTGAGTCTCAACAAAGGCCTGCTCTAACCACTCACTGGCTCTAACTACCTATGTTTGCTCAAAGCCCTGGGGCCTGATAATCAGCAGATAGCTAAGTCAGCCAGGCCTGTGTCCTTTCTTTTAGGGTGGAAATTTCCCCTGGGCCCCTGGTGAATCCAGAGGTGTCATTCAGGAACCAGGGATTAGAGTAAAAAAACCTTACATATCCACCTGGTGTTCTATTGTACTAAGGCTGAGGTGGCACTCACACCATAGGACGCAGACTTTCCCACTCTTTCCTACCTTTTCCAAAGGCAGAGGAGCCTCACCCTATGGCCGCCACCACCTCAAATCAATGGTGAGTGCCACCAGACTACCATCAATGTTTTCTTAAAGCTCAAGGCCTCTTAAGTCAGTTTGTGGTCAATGTTGCCTGCCCCTCACCCTTCAAGGCAATGGGCTTCCCTCCGGTCCAGGGAGCATCTAGAAATTCTGTACAAGAGCCAAGTTCTAGAATCAGGAATCCCAAGAGCTCGTATGGTGCTCTGCCCCAGGTGGCTGAGCTGGTACCTAAAGTGTAAGACAAAGACCCCTTTATTTTTTCCTCTACTTTTCTCAGGCAGAAGGACTCTTTCACTGTAGCCACCACAGTTGGGAATGTGCTGAGTCTCACCAGAAACTAGCAAGTCTCAATGTCTCACATAAGTTCCTTAATATACCTGGACATCACAGCCATTTATTTAAGGCCCAAGGCCTCTTTATTTAGCAGGTGTTGAATTCTGCCAGGACTGAGTCCTTCCCTTCAGGAAAATGGGTCTCTTTCTGGCCCAGTGTGAGTCTAGAAATGTTTTTTGGATGCTAGGGCCTGGAAACGGGAACTTCATGACTCTGGCCAGTGACTTATCCTGCTATGGCTGAGCTGGTATCCAAAATGCAAGAAAAAGTCATCCCTACTCTTTCATTTCCTCTCTTCAAGCAGGAAGAAGGGGTTTCTTTGGAGTTACAAGCTGTGCAGCCTGGGGTTAGAGAAGGGGTGATTCCAGCACTCCCTTGGCTATTTCAGCTGATGTCTCAGTAGGTCATGACCTCCCAAGTCCATTGTCTGGGGGTCCGGGTCAGCACTAGGAGTCACCTGAGAGTTACAATTCTTATGGCCTAGACTGTGTTTCAAGTTTATATGACCCCAGAGCACTGTAGCATATGGTGCCGAGGCTTGTGGGAACTCAAGTTCTGACCACTGGGAGGGGCAATTCTGCTATGACTAGGGCTGGTTTGAAGGCTCCCTCCTTGGGTGTTAGCTGAGTTTGGCCTTGTTTTGCTTTTTGCTCTTTCTCTTACTAGTGCACAGAAATGCTTTCCACACCATGCTACCACTGCTGGTGGATGCAGGAGAGGTGATGCTGGTGATCCAAAACTGTTTTCCCTAATTCTTCAGTGCCTCTTTCAGCAATGTGAAGTTAAAACCAGGTACTATGAGTGCTCTCCTGATTCTTGACCCTTATGAAGGGGTTTTTTGTGTGTGGATAGTTGTTAAATTGGTGTCCTTATGGGGGGGACAATTGGTGGAATCTTCTATCTGCCATATTTCTGATTCTTTACAGAATTAGAAAAAAAAATTAAATAAATCATATGGAACCAACAAAAGTGTCTAAATAGCCAAGACAAAAAAATGACAAAGCTGGAGGCATCATGTTACCTGACTTGAAACTTATCACAAGGCTGCAGTAACCCAAACAGCGTGGTACTGGTACAAAAACAGACATATAGACAAATGGAACAGACAGGAGAGCCCATAAATAATGCGGCACACCTGCAACCATTTGATATTTGACAAACCTGACCAAAAAAAGCAATAGAGAAATAATTCGAGTAAATGCTGCTGTGGTAACAGACTAGCCATTTGCAGAAAACTAAAATTGGACCCCTTTCTTACATGATATACAAAAATCAACTCAAGATAGATTGTAGACTTAAATGTAAAACCTGAAACTATAAAAACTCTAGAAGATAACCTAGGGAATACCATTCTGGACATAGGCCTTGGCAAAGATTTCATAAAAAAGACACCAAAAGAATTTGCAATAAAATTAAAAACTGACAAATGGCCAAATTAAACTAAAGAGCTTCTGCACAGAAAACAAAACAAAACAACAACAAGAAAAAAAAACACTATCAACAGAGTAAACAGACATCCTACAGAATGCAAGAAAATTTTTGCAAACTATATATCCAACAAAGGTCTAATATCCAGAATTTATAAGGCACTTAAACAAATTAACAAGCAAAAACCAAACAACCTCTTTACAAAGTGGGCAAAGGACATGAACAGATACTTTTCAAAAAAAGATATGCATATGGCCAATAAGCATATGAAAAAATGCTCATCTTCACTAATCATTAGAGCAATGCAAATCAACACCACAATGAGATACCATGACACTAGTCAGCGTGGCTGTTTTTAAAAAGTCAGACAATGGCAAAGTTGTGGAGAAAAGGAAAGCTTATACACTGCTGTATAGTGTAAATTAGTAATATAGGAATGTAAATTATTTCAGCCATTGTTTGGTGATTTCTCAAAGAACCTACAACTGAATTGGATATACACCCAAAGGAACATAAATTGTTGTACCATAAAGACTCATGGAATCATATGTTCTTTGCAGCTTCCTTCACAATAGCAAAGACATGGAATCAATCTAAATGCCTATCAGAAGTAGAATGAATAAAGAAAATATGGTACATATACACAGTGGAATACTATGCAGTCACAAAATGAATGAGATTATGTCCTTCACAGCAACATGAATGAAGCTGGAGGCCATTATCCTAAACAAACTAATAGGAACAGAAAACCAACTACCACTTGTTCTCACTTATAAGTGGTAATTAAATATTGAGTATACATGGAAACAAAATGGGAACAAAAGACAATATGGCCTACCTGAGGTTTGAGGGTAGGAGGAAGCTGAGAATAGAAAAACTATCTGTGGGGTACTATGCTGATTAAATGGATGATCAAATAATCTGCACGTCAAACCCGTATGACATACAATTTACCTATGTAATAAACCTGTACATGTACCCCTGAACCTGAAATAAAAATTGAAAGAAAGGAAGGAGGGAAGGAAGGAGGGAAGGAAGGAAGGAAGGAGGAAGGAGAAAAGAAGGAAGGAGGTAAGGAAGGAAGGAAGGAAGGATTGCCACTCTGGAATGTAAATTCACATTCTTCCTCTTTTAATATTTTCATTTCAGAAACTGTTTAAGGTCAATGTTACATCAGTTACTAATGCAAGAGCAATGTTAAATCAAGACTGTACTAATTTCTACTTATTCTGTGAAGATTCTGTTAAAGTGGATTTCAAATGACCTCACTATATCAAGCATTTAGAGAAAATAAGCAGAAATTGTTTAATGTATTTACTATTAAACTTCTGGCTATGCTTTTAAAAGAATTCTGCCCTCAGTTCTAAGGTTTTTGGCTCCCAATGTAAGCAACAGTAACATAGTTTTGTTGCCAAACAGAATTCTTCTAGAAATGCAGCTATAGAACAAGCTTTTTCTTTTAGGGAATTGTGATGTGCAAGAATAAGAGTATCTCTAAGATTTCAGTCAGTTATACAATTATTGCCTTTGACATAATTATACTTTTGGCTAATTCATGGAGTGATAACTCAACAAAAAGTACTGGATAAATACATTCGAAAAAGTCTAAATGAGATTCATGGTGAAATTGTAGCAAGATCGGTCATATTTTTTATTACAGTTTGCTAGAATAGTTATTAATTGGTCTCCCCTTGATAATGAGTATTTGCTAAAGCAAGATAAAAGTCAAACTCTTCTTAAGATGACATTTTAGGTCATGTAATTAGACTTCAACATGAATGAGAGTTGAAACATATCTGAAGCTAAAAGTGAAGGTTGCTTATACCTGGTGCTACTAATAGTAGCTCAGTTATATAAATTTTTTTGTATTTTATTTTCTCTCTCATATTTACTATTTCCCGGATTCTTTTTTTCATTTCATATTTTCATTATTGTGTTTTCTGGTTATTTGTCCTTCCCATTACTCTTACTTTTCTCGTTTGAATATTCAAAAGATTTCACTTTCAGTAAGTTGATGCTAACCTAGACTTCTCTTTACACCTACTATTTTCAGAATATTTTACTCCTAGAAATCACTACATAATTTCACATCATTTGACTTAAGCAAACATTGCCACAGTAGTAAAATTTAGCAGCTAAAAAAATTAATCCTAAAATATTTGCCAGAAACTACATAATAAAAAATGTAGTTAAACATTTATACACACACACACACACACACACACAAATCCACTGGGTTTTTTTTCAACTGATTTTTCTACAAAGTGTGAACTGTACAGATTTCGGGATGGATAAAGTAGTGAAGTGACTAATAAATAGATAAATTTTCAACTCTAAAAACAATAGCAATGGTGGAGAAAAATATTTTATTTATTCCTGGAGGTCATTTGATTCTGTTCCTAATGAAAGAAATGTTTTGAACAATGGAGTTATTTTTATGTAGACAATCACAGAGAGGTTCAATTTCAAATATAGCACTCTCACATCATGGTATTGACTTCAATGTGGGAATCGACTCCTTAAAAAACTCCATGTGTAATTTCCTCAAGATCACCGTTGTGTGGATCTTCCAGAACTGCAGTTGCCTGTGTCTTGGAGCTTTCTCTCTGATGCCAATTTAACAGGTTCAAATTTTCTAACATTATGTATGAAAGATAACATTTACTTATTTTTTTCACTTTTTAAACAAGCTATTGCATTATCGTGATGCCACCTTTGTGATGTTGAAATATGTAAAATGTAACAAAACATTTCTAAATTTTTCCTTGTTAATTCGGTGTGTGACTTTCTACCACACCATTGTTTTATAAATGCAGATTTGCAAATGAAAAAAAAAATAGCCACTGTCCAAAAAGAAAAAAATATTCATTGTGTTATCAGTTCTGTTTCTAACTGCAAACAGAAAGGAGAAATTGTTTTGTTTCTGAAATCCAAATGACAATCATTTGGGAAAACTAGAGCCTTGCACTAAGAAAAGTAGGTCAGCTGCTTGAAAGAATATTATTGGCAACTAAGGATTTGGCATCACTTACAAACTTCTTCCATTGAAGACAACTTACTAGAATAGAATGTTACTCTCTAGTTTTTATAGGTTTTGGACATGCATTTAGAACCCATAGTGCATTATTAGATATCTTTAAACAAAGATTAATTTCCTAATTTCAAAAGCCTTTGGTTTATATTTTCTCTGAATTTCAACTTCTCCAAGGATTTTCATAACGTTTTCATTTTGCCCTTTTTCTAATATGTAAGGTATTCAGGTCACTGGGCATGGCTTTTTTTTTTTCTTTTTGATCTATTCTTCATATTAAATGAAGTTTCCAGTAGCTACTATAGTTAATACAATTTTGCCCATTTTGAATCAACTATTAGAAAAAATGGAAGACACCTTCATGATTTCATTTTATTGACAGAATGCTTTCTCTTTGAGAAATGGTTTAGGAAACTCTAAATTGGGTTGCATAATCAGGATAGATAGGTAGGTAGGTAGGTAGGTAGGTAGATAGACAGATAATTATATGTTTGTAAAATATATGGGGAACAAATATAATATTCTGTATTTTCATTTTTAATGAATTATTTTGAGATACAATTTACATTTACCTTGAAGGTAAAAACCAATTAAATCATTAAGATGAGCATGTTTTACAAAGATTGGAATTTAGATGAGTCAATAGGGAAAAAAATAATATTATTTTAGAGAGATCAGTGAGTGCCCAGCTTATAGGCAATACTCAATCAACATTTGCTAAATTGAAGTAATAATAAGTAAAATTGCATCACGTTAAATTTTTAAACAGGTATTTTGTCTGACATAATGTTGACATAGTACTTTCGAAGGATTGCTAATAGTAAATTCTCAAACCAAAGTTAATTGTTGGGCTTATTCATTGAAGTCAGACTAACAGAGAAGATTTTAGCAAAACAAACATTTCAACTTTGGCTTTACCTTGCTTTAGTTTCCTCCTTCTGGAATATGTGCTTTTATAAAAGAAATGCATTTTCTACAATGAACATATAGTATGTTTATAAAAAATATTTTTAAAACTAAGCTAAATGGTTTATTACATTTAAAGTTAACCATTAGCAAAAAAAGGCAGTAGTTAGAATGAGAGTACAATTATATTAGGTCCTCTGAGAAACAAACAGGGAAAATAAATAAATGAAATCTAATACAAATAAACATCTCCTAATGCACTTCCATGAATTTAACATGTCAAAATAATTCAACTTAAAAATGATTATAATGAAAAATCTGTTACTAATTGAATTGACCCTATATTTTTTCAATTGTATTTTTTGAAATGTAATGTTTGTTGTTTGCATTGCACTTTATACATACTGAGTGTCAACTTTGATTGGATTGAAGGATATAAAGCATTAATCCTGGATGTGTCTGTGAGGGTGTTGCCAAAAGAGATTAACATTTGAGACAGTGGGCTGGGAAGTCATACCAACTCTTATCTTAACATGGTGGACACAATCTAATCAGATGCCAGCGAATATAAAGCAGGTAGAAAAACACGAAAAGAAAAGACTGGCCTAGCCTCCCAGCCGGTATCTTTCTCCCATGCTGGATACTTCCTGCCCTCAAACATCAGACCCCACGTTCTTCAGTTTTGGGACTCAGACTGGCTCTCCTTGCTCCTCAGGTTGCAGAGAGCCTATTGTGGTGCCTTGTGATCCTGTAAGTTAATACTTAATACATTCCCCTTTATGTATCTCCTATTAGTTCTGTCCCTCCAGACTAATACAGATTTTGGTACCAGGAGTGGTTCTAGTGGAACAGAATATTAACGATGGAGTTCTTTCATTGATTTTTGGGTTTCTGGAGGTGTCTGCTTAATGTGATTAGACAGAAAAATGCTAAGGACTCTACTACCAATAATATGGAAAACACTGATAGTCTTAGGCATGAACTGTTTAAAGAGCCATGCAAAATAAATGCATTTGACACTCGTGATTCACTGCTTGTGAGAGGCAAGGCATTTAGTGACTATACTTAATATCTTTGACCATATGTAGAGAACCAAGGAACATAATGAAGCTGGTGGGTTGCTTCTAAGTTCAGTAAACAAAGTGATGAAAGAAAATGATGAACTCAGGGATTCTGTCTTTCAGCTTCCGAAGAAGATACTGATCCTCAAGTCTGCTAAAATTGCCCTGAGCAAGAATCTTATCTCCTGCAGAGAAAGAGCTCAAATTCTGGGAAAACAGACACAAGTTCTTATCATGTGAGTGGCTGACCTGCAACAAAAGATGAATGCACAGCCTCGCCAGGTGTCTACTGTTAAAGTGAGGGCATTTATTGAAAAAGAATGGGACCCTGCAACTTGGAATGGGGGTGTGTGGGAGGATGTGATAAATCTGGGAACACTGAGTTGTAAACTCTGATGAACCTTTTTTGCCAGAAGAAACAGCTTCCCCATCCCCAGTAGTGACAACATCTCCTCCCCAACAAATGCTGCCATCCTTTCCACCTTTGTCTGAGGAGATAAACCTTGTGCTGCCTGAGGGAACAGTGATGGCCTCCCCTGAGGCAGTTCCCAGCCAAAATAATGTTGATTCTCCTCAGGAGCCACCCCCCAACACCCGTGTTTGCTTCTAGACCTATAACTAGACTAAGTCCCAGCAGAACCCTAGAGGTGATGTTGAGAGGAGTGTGACCCATGAGGGGGTGTGCTACACTTGAAAAGAACTGTTGAGTTCTCTAATTATATAAACAGAAATCTGGAGAACAGGCATGGGGATGGATATTAAGGGTATGGGATAACGTTGGAAGGAACACAGAGTTGGATAAGGCTGAATTTATTGATTTGGGCCAACTAAATAAAGACTCTGCTTTTAATGTTCCAGCTCAGGGAGTTAAAAAAGGTTCTAATAGTTTATTTGCTTGGTTAGCTGAAATATGGATTAAAAGATAGCCCACTGTGAGTGAGCTGGAAATGCCTGATCTCCCTTGGTTTAATGTAGAGAAAGGGATCCAAAAGCTCAGGGAGATTGGGATGGTGGAGTGGATTAGTCAATTTAGACCTACTTATCCCAGCTGGTAAGGTCCATAGGATGTACACTTGACCAATGCCTTGTGAAATAGATTTGTGAGGGCAGCACCTGCATCTTTGAAGAGCCCTATAATTGCTCTTCTCTGTATGCCAGATATAATGATGGGAACTGCAGTCACTCAATTACAAAATTTAAATACAATGTAAATAATTGGATCCCGAGGTAGCAAGGGCCAAGTATCAGTATTCAACCATCAAAGGCAAGGTGGGTGTAGCAACTGTAATGCACAGCAGAGGCAAAGCAGCAATCAGAATAGTTGGACTCATGTAGAGCTCTGGCATTGGCTTCTTAATCACAGTATTCCTACAAGTGAAATTGGTAGGAAGTTTACTGCATTCCTACTTAATATATACAAGCAGAAAACTTCTAGGTCAAATGGACAAAAGATTAGAGAATTAGGGCACTCAATCAATTTCTAGACTTGAGCCAGTTTACAGACCCAGCAAGGCTTGAGTAAAGGGAAGGCCAGTCGCCTTGAGGAAGGACCCCACTACATTACCAACAATTTATGCAGTGACTCCTTCTCCCATCCTTACCCAGGGTGACCTCCAACCTTTTACCAGTATAACTGTGTATGGGAAAGGGAAACGATCAGACGTTTTGGGGACTACTGGACACTGTCCCTGAGCTGATGTTGATTCCAGGGTACCCAAAATGTCACTGTGGTCCTCCAAATAAAGTAAGGATTTATAGAGATCAGGTAATTAATGGAATTATAGCTCAGGTCTGACTTACAATTTCATCCATTAAAAATAATTATCATTATTAATTATTAATTAAACTCATAATAGTTCTGCTACTAAATCAGTGTTTCAAGTTCAACAAATTAAACTCATTAGCAACCAGAATAGTACTTTCTCTGATCTCATTACAGCAAAGGAGAGTGTCTTTGGTAGATTTCTGTGCCATCATGAATGGTCTCTATCAAACTGTGTGGCTGTGGTAAACTGAACAAATACATGCAAATAAAGTTTCTAAAAATTATGGAACTAATTTTTAAATGATTGTAGATCATACATCATTACTATTAATTTAAAAAACAATTTTAAGAAAAAGACTTTATAATAGTATTTAAAGTTTACATCATTAAAATTAACCAGAATTATTAATATTTTAAAAGTATCAATACTATGTGCATGATAATGCATTTAGGGCTAAATATACCAATATCTCCACTTATCATCTTCAATTTGTTATTTTATTTCTAAGTATCTATAAGACTCTTATAATTTGACTCTACCTTTTCTTCACTCCCATTTATGACATTCTGTCCCACATACTCTATATTACAAGTAAACAAATCATTTTCATTGCCAAAAATAGGTAATTCTCTGTAGCATTTCCTCTATTTGACAATGAGATATTCTCTCTCTGAAATGCTCTTCCTTTCACAACTGTGTTACTCCAGCTGAATGATTCAATTTCCATGCCACTAACTTCCTATATATCATAAATTATGATGCCATAATTATCTGTGATCTGAGCTTTCATAACCCTGAGTGCACTCCTCTGATGGTGGATTTACTATATCAAATTCAATTTATTGATTTCCCTACTCACTGTGAGGCTTCTGAGAAGAGGAATGGGGCCTCATTTGTATGACAGTTTCTAACCTACATGTATTCTTACAATATATTTCTTTGTTAAATCTGTGAATGAAAGTATTTGAATGAAATAAGTAAATGAATAAATGATTTTAGAAATCTTAGTCGTATTTATGACTAAATATTTCAAGATTTCTAAAATTAAGTAATTGTACATAACAATATCTAAAAGTCGCTGAAACCCTTTATATGAAAAGTTGAAGATAAAGTTTTGTAAATTTTTAATCGAGAGCAATAGTTTCAAGAGGCAAAGAGTGACCTTCAGACTTGGGATTGATAAGGTTTCCCCTTTTCTATCACTATCGTCATTTTTTTTAATGGCAATATTTCAGCAAGCTCCCATATGTTAAAGTTAATAAATGCTTAACCTAAAGCTATTTTTAACATCTATAATAAAATACTTATTTCTTTAAAAATTACATTTTCAATCATGAAAAAAGGGGTATGTAAGCTGTATTTTTTTTAAAAAAAAGTGTTTTGACTATGAAAATAATAAAAAGTTTTCAAAAAGTTTGAATTATAGGACCTCATGAATTATTTATTTATTTCTTTATTCTGAGATGGAGTCTGGCTCTGTCACCCAGGCTGGAGTGCAGTAACACTATCTCAGCTCACTGCAAACTACACCTCCCAGGTATAAGTGGTTCTCTTGCCTTAGCCTCCCAAGTACTTGAGACTATAGGCAGCCACCACCGCATCCAGCTAATTTTTGTGTTTTTAGTAGAAACACTGTTTCACCATGTTGACCAGACTGGTCTCAGACTCCTGAACTCAAGTGATCCACCCACCTTGGCCCACTAAAGTGCTGAAATTACAGGTGTGAGCCACCATGCTCAGCTCAAATAATTTATTTTGATGGCAATGATGACATCTGGCATAAATCTAGAAATGGAAAGTAGAATACAGTATATTCTTTAATAAGTGCTTTGCATACAGTATTTTCAAAATAAAGAGGCCTTCATTTTTATTCATAAACTGAAAAACCTATATGTGAAAACACATATAGGTATATTATGCTATAGATATAGTATAGTAGATACAGATATGGTATACTAGATATACTATATTCTCTGAAAGTGGAGTATCTGTGTACATTACGTTACATTAACCGTATTAGTAGAAACTATCATACTAAATTAAAGAACTCTGTAAAGAGAACTTTCTGATAAAGACACATGCACACATATGTTTATTGCAGCACTATTTACAAGAGCAAAGACTTGGAACCAACCCAAATGCCCATCAATGATAGAACAGATAAAGAAAATACGTCACATATACACCATGGAATAGTATGCAGCCATAAAAAGAATGAGATCAAGTCATTTGCAAGGACATGGATGAAGCTGAAAGCCAACATTCTCATCAAACTAACATAGAACAGAAAACTAAATACTGCAAGTTCTCACTCATAAATAAGAGCTGAACAATAAGAACACATGAACACAGGGAGGTAAACATCACACACTGGGGCCTGTTGGGGGGTAAGGAAAGAGAAAGTATTAGGACAAATACTTAATGCATGTGGGGCTTAAAACCAAGATGATGGGTTGATAGGTACAGCTAAACACCACGGCATATGTATACCTATGTGACAAACATACACATTCTGCACATGTATCCCGGAACTTACAGTAAAATAAAAAATTTAAAAGTAATAAAAAAGAAATAATAATTCTGCTAGATTTTTAAACTACTGCATACTTAATAAAATATAATCATTCTATGGACTCAAATCAATAATAAGCTTTTGCATAGTTTTTACTTTTGTATTGTATGATTATATTTTCATTTAAGTAGTTTTTGCCTCATTATTTTATACTTTAGTGTCAATTAAAAACATAGTTCAAGGTCATTCTGAGCAATTTTGTGAGACCCCCATCTATAAAAATTAAAAAATAAATAAAATTACATACTATTGCATGCATGGTAGTATAACATATTTGACATAGGTTATTTATATAACCTATTTTATTTATAGCCTATTCAGTAATACCACAATTTTAGGGTTTTTTTCCTGAGATGGTGTATTAGAGGCTTTTGTCATACCTCAGCCACGTGGAAATAGTGAAATAGTACATAAAGATCAATTCTGTGTACTTTAACTCAAGAAGGAAAACAGGAATTCCCTGGACTAGCAAAGGATACCCCAGATACCAGAGAGGAGAAGGCAAGCAAGCAGCCTCTATGACAGTGTCTGGTTGATAAAACAGAGTGAAGCCCCAGTACATGAGGGGCCAATGAGTCACCTTCTGTGACTTACCTTTCTACTAGGTATTCATGTAGCCCAGGCCAAAGGACAGCACTTTGTTTCTCACAAGCCCAAGAGTAACCCAAACCCAAAACTAGCAGAAGAAATAATAAAGATCAGAGCAGAGCTAAATGAGATTAAGACTAATAAATTGAAACAATGGCTTAATGAAACAAAAAGTTGTTTTATGTAAAGATAAGAAAAATTGACATATGGCTAGCTAGAATAGCCAATAAAAAATGAGAGGAGATTCAAATAAGTACAATCAGAAGTAAGGAAGGGGGCATTACAACTGATATAGAAATGAAAAAGATTTTCAGAGACTGTTATGAACATTTTTATGCATACCAAATAGAAAACCTAGAGGAAATAGATAATTTTCTGGAAATATACAACCCTCCACAATTGAACCAAGAAGAAACATAAATCCTGAACTGACTAACAATGAGTAATTAAATATAATAAGAAATAAAACATCTTTCAACAACAACAACAAAAACCCAGGACCAGACAGATTCACAGCTGCATTTTACCAGATGTGTAAAGAAGAGCTGGTACTAATCTTACTGAAATTATTCTCAAAAAAAAGCTAAAGAGGAGAGATTACTCCCTAACTCATTCCACAAAATCAGTATCACCCTCATAATCAAAATCAGGCAAGGGCAAAAGAAGGACAACAAAAAAATACAGGCCAATATTCTGGATGAATATCAATGCGAAAATCCTCAACAAAATACTAGCAAACTGAATGCAACAATATATCAAAAAAATGGTTCATCACAATCAAGTGAGTTTTATTCCAGCAATGCAAGAATGGTTCAACATCCACAAATCAATCAATGTGATGCATCACATAAACAAAACTAAAAACAAACACCATATGATCACCACAATAGAAACAGAAAAAGCATTTAATAAAATTCAGCATCCCTTCATGATAAAAATCATCAACAAACTAGGCATTGAAGAAACATATCTCAAAATAATAAGAGGATCTATGACAAACCCACAGCCAACATTATACAGAATGGGGTAAAGCTGAAAGCATTCCCCTTAATAGAACAAGAATCCCGTTCTCTCTCCCTCTTTCTCTTCCTCTTTCTTTCTCTCTTACATTCTTTTCTTTTTTTTTCTTTCTTTCACTCTCACTTTCTTTCCTCTCTTTTTCTTTCTTTCAAAAAAAAAAAAGAACCAGTACAAGCCAAGAATGTCTACTCTTACCACAGCTATTCAACACAGTACTGCAGTACTGCAGTTATTAGCCAGAGCAATCAAGTAAGAGAAAAAACTGGACAAAACAAGCCAAATTATCTCTGTTCACTGAAGACATAATCATACAAACAGAAAACCCTAAAGATATCTCCAAAAGACTCCTAGACTTAATAAATAAATACAGTAAAGTTTCAGGATACAAATCAATGTAAAATCAGTTGCATTTCTATAGATAATGTTCAACCTGAAATGGTTGCATTTCTATAATAATGTTCAACCTGAAAACCAAATCAAGAACTCAATTCCATTTACAATAGCCACCCAATGACAACAACCTGGAAATACATTTAAACCAAGGAGGTGATATATCTCTAAGGAAGAGTTATAAAACACTGATTAAAGAAATCATAGATGGCACAATCAAAAAGATTCCATTCTCATGGATCCAAAGAATCAATGTCATTAAAATGATCATACTACCCAAAGCATTCTACAAATTCAATGCAATCTCTATTAAATTACCAATATCATTCTTCACAGAATTGAGGGAAAAAAATTCAAAATTTTAAATGGAACCAAAAAAGATCCCAAATAGCCAAAGCAATTCTAAGCAAAAAGAACAAATCTAAAGGCATCTAGATTTGCCTGACTTTACTGCTGGACTTCAAATTTTCCTTCAAGGCTATATTACTAAAATAGCATGATACTGGTACAAAATAGGTACACAGATCAATAGAACAGAATAGATAATGCAATATAAAGCCACATATCTACAACTCACTGATCTTTGACAAAATTGACAGAAATAAATAATGGAGAAAGAGCATCCTGTTCAATAAATATTTCTGGAATAGCTGGCTAGTCACATGTAGAAGAATGAAACTGGACCACCTACCTCTCATTATATGCAAAAATTAATTCAATATGGATGTATTAGTCTGTTCTCATGCTGCTAGTACAGACATACATGAGACTGGGTAATTCATAAAGGAAAGTAGTTTAATGGACTCACTTTTTCCACATGGCTGGCAGGCCTCACAATCATGACAAAAGACAAAGGAAGAGCAAAGGGACATCTTATATGGCAGCAGGCAAAAAGAGAGCATGTGCAGGGGAACTTCTCTTTATAAAACCATCAGATCCCTTGAGACTTATTCACTATCATGAGAATACCTTCATGATTCAATTACCTCCCACCAGGTTCCTCCCATGATGCATGGGGATTATAAGAGCTACAATTCAAGGTGAGATTTGGGTGGGAACACAGCCAAACTATATCAATGGTTTAAAATGTAAATTTAATACCTGAACCTATAAAAATACTAGAAGAAAATTACTAGAAAAAAATTTTCTGGACATTGGCCTAGGCAAAGAATTTATAATGAAGACACCAAAAACAAAAATGGAAAAATGAGAGTTAATTAAACTAAAAAGCTTCTATATAGCAAAATAAATAATCAGTAGAGTAAACAGACAACCTACAAAATGGGAGAAAATATTTGCAAATTGTGCCTCTGACAAAGGACTAATATTCAGAATCTATGAGGAACTTAACTCAAAAAGAAAAAATACAATCCCATTAAAAGCTGGGCAAATGACATGAGCAACATCTCAACGGAAGAAATACAAGTGGCCAAGAAACACATGAAAAAATGCTCAGTATCACTAATCATCAGAGATATGAAATTAAAACCATAATGCAGTATCATCTTATACCAATCAGAATGGCTATTACTAAAACGTCAAAAAACAGATGTTGATGTGTATGCAGAGAAAAGGGAAATTTTATATATCATTGATAGAAATATAAATGAGTTCAACTTCTAGAGAGAATAGTTTAAAGGTTTCTCAAGTAACTAAAAGTAGAACTACTATTTGGCCCAACAGTCCCACTACTGAGTAGTGGGATTTTCTTACCCAAATGAAAAGAAACCATTATACTGAAAAGACATCTGTACTAATTTGTTCACTATTCACAATAGCAAAGTCATAGGACCAACATAAGTGTCCAGTTATGTTTTGACACTTAGATTTTTAAAATGTGATATATGTACACTATGGAATGTTATGCAGTCATAAAAAAGAATGTAATCATGTTCTGTATGGCAACATACTTGGAATAGAGGCCAATATCCTAAGTGAACTAACTTAGAAACAAAAAGTCAAATACCACGTTTTCACTTACAAGTGGGAATTAAATAATGGTTACACATGAACGTAAAGATAGAACTAATGGACAATAGGGACTCCAAAAGGGGGAAGGGTGGAAAAGAGATGAGGGTTGAAAAATTACCTATCAGGTACAATATTCAATATTTTCATTATTGGTACACTTAGAAGCTCAAACCCCACAAGTAAGCACTATACGTAACAGACAAGCACATGTACCACCAATTCTAAAGAAAATTTAAATATAAAAATAATTTCATAATGGTCACTTTTACCTAAAAAAATTTATAATATAGCAGAATTCATTGCACATGCTACTTAAATTTAAATGTGTTATATGTGATTGTTTCCATATTTTAACCTCTAAAATATAGAATGTAAGAAGTTAAAATATTTGTCCCAAATATGTAGTGCAGAGTAATTTTATTTCTAGAGATATGCATTACAATTTTTCATTATTTTTATTAGATTATAAAGTGAATTATTACAAATTGTTGAGAAACATTTCTAGCACTCTGCCTTACAAAACTAGAAATTCACAAACATGCATTATCATAATTTAAAGTATTTTTTATGAAGTCAAAGATGTACATGAGGAACATTTTAAGAATTATTCTTGGAATGTTATAGCAATGCAGACCAATATGTTCTTAAGTAGACTATGAAGAAATGTATATAAACTGATGTATTAATTAAATGTGTGAAAAGTAATATTCCATAATATATAGTAATTATTTACAATAAATGTATTTTAAATACATATGAGTGTTATAGTTAATTACCTAGAAAAATTAGTATAAAAAGATATTAAATTACCTAACTTGGTTGGAATTTTTCAAGTGCCAGGTATAGTCCTGGACTTTTAAGATGCTTGAAAAGATACCTGAAAACCCTGATTCATAAAAAGAAGAGACGGTGCATATCAGCTTACATGTTTTCTCCTTTGTTTAAGGGACACTGGCTGGTCAGAGACTTTTCCATAGAACGGAGCCCTTTCAGCAGAGATGTTGCCCCTCATGATCTGACTTCACTATGGAAGCAACCATTTGGACCAGGATTCAGTATTAACTCAAGAGAGGTCAATTCACAGTCCAATCAAAAACCTTCGATGTGGACAGAAGAAGAGAGATGGCAGGCAGCCCCTGTATAGTGAATTTCATTGACAATAACAACAAAATAGCAGAGGAAGATTGGTTAACATCACAGTAGATTTGAGGTAAAGAAAAAGCCAAGGACTGTTTATGGCATTCAATATAAGTCAGCCTTGCCTCACCGAGCTTATAGTTTTAAAAGGAAAACATAGTCATTAAATAAATGCTCATGAACTACAAACATTACAACAAATAGTCTCGACAGTATGAAGGGAAAATGTAGATTTTATGAGTAAAATGGTAAACCCCAAATTAGATTGGGACTTCAAGAATTGTCTTCAGTGAGAATACTTTGCTCCTGGACCCTTGTAATTCAGGATATTGACTTTCTCCTGTTAGGTCCTATGTGCAGACAGCAGTGGAAAATTCCAGTTCTCTTGTTCACCACCCTGACCCTTACCATCACCACCCTGTACATATATATATATATATTTTTTTTTTTTTTAACTGGACAACACTTGCAATTTTCACCAATCATTCTAAGTCTCAAAATTAGATAAAGATGTGCTATCCAACGGAGCTAAGATGCAACTAGGAACATAACTACTTATCGAATTGTTTTGTCTAATGGAGTAAGGATTTTTCATCCTTTTCTGCACACAAATTTTGCTTAAGCTCTGGGTTTGTATGTATGAGTTAATACAAACATTGAGAAAGTAATGTTCATAAAAGCTAAGGAATGGGCTGAAATATTTTTCTGTTGACGTAAAGTCTTCAAAAAAGTTCCAACTCTCTAACTACCGAAATGATACAATTTTGAGTGTATGAGTTGTTTTCTTTTGAGGAGTGGACCTTTATGACAAATGCTGAGATTAAGAGAATTGGATTTGTATAATGTACTCAGAAACACTCCTAAAACCACATTTACTCAAACCTAATGTAATACATGTTTTATAAACTACTTTTTACAGATAGATCTAGTTTTTGTTACACCCTTTGGGGAGTTAACTGAGAAGTGTTTCTGTAACACTCTCAATTGTTTGGATGCATTCTTTAGAAATTAATATCCTTATTGGCATATGTGTTATATTACCTCATATACTTCTTTGCCTAAAACTTGCTGACATTTTAGGGGGAAAAAATAGTAAAGAGTAGCCTATCAGCTGTGCTGCACTAAAATGCTTAGTGTTATGCATCTAGGCAAGCAGGGCTCTCACAACATGCCTTAATTGTGAATTTCATGCCAAAGGAACAAGATATTTGCAGGATTTTTCAAAAGTCTGGGGTTATGAGGAGAGTGGTAGAAAGTTCATGTTTTTGTCATATTGCAAGCATCCAATGAAAGTTAGAAATATAAAAATATGAGGTGAAAGGATTCTTGGTCTCTCCCTGTCAGTGAAATCTGTGCCTTCCAACTTTGTTTTTTTCTGACAGCAAATATTTTCAGACTGCACATTACAGAGCTGGAGTAGAAGATAACTAACTCTTCATATCTGCAAATTCCTAAAACATGGACAAAGTCCAGTCCTCTTTCGTGAGACTTTTGTTATCACGAAAGGATTTTAACTTGTTTATATTCTTCTCACAGCAAAAGTCATTGTTGTAGATTTTTCTTCTCTCCTCTTGAGAAATGTGGACAGTTGGAACATCTTGCAAAATAATGTGTATGTATTGAGAGATATATTCCTCTTTAAACTTGACATATGTTGATATCTTGCTCCCTTGGCATCAAATAAAAATAAAAACAGATTTCAACCTCAACTTTAGCGTAGTTGGCTAAAAAACTAAAAAACAACTGAATTTAATTAAGCACAAATGCAGTGATTGGAAGACATTTTAGACATGGAGCTTGAGTAAATCCAACGATTTTGTAATTTTCAGCTTATGTGAACAATAGCTATTATAATTCCCATTTAATAGCTGTAAACTCAAGGATATGAATAATTCAAATTACCTTCTTCAAACATGGAGTCTGTAGAAAGGAGTAAAATTGAAATGTAGCGGTTGGGATTTTAGCAATGTCTGATATTTTCTTGATGTTTATCAATGGAGAGAACAATACAGGGAACAGTAGTACTCTCACAGAGGAAATTAGGGAGAAAATAGTGATTAAGGAAAAAACAATGGTGTTTCTCCATTTTACAGTTTACAAAATATTTAATAAGCAATGTATCTACTTGTAAATAGGAATTAAAATTTCTGCTATTCACTAACTCAGATGCTAAATAGGGTAGTTATCTCCAGAGAGAAACACTAAGTTGCCAAAAAAAATAAAGACAGACAGATATAGAGAGAGACAGTAATGGTTTTTGATGGTGCATAGACACTAAGGCCTTCCTAATATGGAATAAAGCATAGGTTATATTGTGTCAAGAGTCCTCAGACCTCTCTTAAGACCACTGCCTAGGCCAGTGGTACGTTGTAACTGTCTCATATGGTTTTATGAGAGTCGATTGTTAAATATTTAGAAATTTTGCAAGTTAGTTGGTAGCTGAAAATTGGCCATTGTAAGAGTATTTACACCATGGAAATTGGCTACAAATCCTGGTATTTTTTTTTTTTTATCAGACATGCAATTTATCAGCACATCACTACTTGTACCTGCAGAGTAGCCTGGGCACCTTTATATGTAATCCAGCACTAAGCTACTGCAGTCTTCTTTTAGGGATAAAATGAAACATTCCAGCAATGGTTAGTGAGAAGTCCCAGTTGGGTTGTTATTTACTGTGTAAGAATTCTCCATAATCATCAGCAGTGAGGCTGTTGAAAGAAGCATATTTTTTTTTTTTGAGATGGAGTCTTGCTCTGTCGCCCAGGCTGGAGTGCAGTGGCGCCATCTCGTTTCACTGCAAACTCCACCTCCTGGGTTCAAGCAATTGCTACCTCAGTCTCCCGAGTAGTTGGGACTGCAGGCTTGTGCCACCACACCCAGCTAATTGTGTATTATTAGTAGAGATTGGGTTTCTCCATATTGGTCAGGCTGGTCTCTAACTCCTGACCTTAGGTGATCCACTCTCTTCAGCCTCCTAAAGTGCTGGGATTACAATAGTTAGCCACCACCCCCAGCCGGAAGAAGTATATTTTATGCAAACCATAGGGGATTTTGCCCTACTTACTGTTTTAGATCTTGGTTACATTATTACAAAACATAATGGCATATTAGTTGTCTAATGACAGTATTAGACTCATATGCTGGTCCCAAGGCTTAATAATTTACTCCTACATGAATTTATCTTTCTTTGTTTCTGTGTTTGTTTTGTGATCTGTATTATTGGCTATTTTTGTTTTAAAGTTATCTTATCTAGTTGTGAATATAATCACTGCAAGATAAAAGACATGTATTTTATGCAGTGTTAAAGCAGATATGATAATGTAAGTTATGTAGCTTTGGATTTATTTTTATTAAAAAGAAATTTTGCATGTGTCACTCCATATGTCAACCTTTGGTTGTGAAGAGTTGTCACCAAAAGATAATGAATACCTTTTTTTTTTTTTTTTGAAAAAGGGTCTTGCTCTTGTCATCCAGGCTGGAGTGCAATGACAGAACCTCGGCTCACTGCTACTTCTGCCTCCAAGGTTCAAGCAATTCTGCTGCCTCAGCCTCCCGAGTAGCTGGGATTACAGATGCCCACCAAGATGCTCAGCTAATTTTTGTATTTTTAGTAGAGATGGGGTTTTGCCATGTTGGCCAGGCTGGTCTTGAACTCCTGACCTCGTGATCCACCCATCTCAGCCTCCCAAAGTGCTGAGATTACAGGCGTGAGCCACTGTGCCCAGCCTATGAATACCTTTTTCCATACCAAGATAGAAAATCATCCATAAGCCAGTTGATTAATCAAATCATCAGTTAAATAACAGTTATAGACTGAGTTTGACAGCATTTTACAAGAACATAATTGCTTCAGCCTCACTTTTATTTCTTCATAGAATGCAATAAAGGCAATATATATCATGTTTCACCCATCCGGTTACAGCTTCTTGGGGCTGAGAAAAAGTGGAGTCAATCATTATAAAGATATCCACAATATATGGATTTTCAATCTTCTTGAATTATGTTAGGTTGGTATAAACTTTTAGTTTGAGCACTCCCAGTTCATAAACTGTTAATTAGTATGTGCCATAAACTTAACGTTTTCAATGTGATCTGATTTTACGGTTGACAATATATTAATAATTTTATTCAAAAAAAGAACGTTTCTAAAATACAATTTATAAAGTATGTTATTCTTAAACCTTACCTTTTTATCTTGACTTCATGATACCCCAAACTCACTTCCTAGTGCACAACCCTCTTCATCTCATAAAATTCAAACCTGTTTATTGTTTTTAAGGTTTCATTGTTTACCCGTAAACTGGATTAGATCCCAAATTTTTCTTTATTCACTAAAAATTAAAACTGATCTGTTTCCAATTTCTGCAAACTGAAGTTGGACAACTTGGTATAAACCTCAAAAAAATTACCATAACAACTCATATATGGGCAATTTTCATGACTGCTACTGTGTGAGCTTCTCAGAGAGGTCACTATAATACCCAATGTCATAACCAGAAACACTCAAACTGCAAACCAGGAAAATCCATCAGATTGCAACTGCTATTCTCATTCCACCATTTTTAGATTTGAATCTTTAAATTTAAATCTAGAAATCTCGACTATCTGCCATTAAGTCTAAAAAAACTAAGTTTATGATTCACTCCAACTATTAACCTTTATTTTTCTTTTATTTTTCTAACAGTGCCTTCAATAATCTTCAAGTAATACAATCCGAAGTGAACAATTTCGCCTCAGTATAGGAGAGTTCTTAATACCCTAATTGCTCAACAAAGAGGAGATTATGCTCTTACTGGAGAAAAACACTGCTTCTGTATCAATATATTAGGCATTATTACCCAAAATTTAAAATAACTTAATGATCAGATGCAAATCTTTCCCCCCAATAGGCAAGGCTTCTTTCATGAGTGTATTTAACTGGTTAAATGTTGGCTCCTGGGAATCTGCTCTAGGGAATTTTTCAGTCCTTGACTAGTATTCTCTTCATAGTCATTGTATTAATGTTCCTGGCAAGTTATATCTTCTCAAGAGTGTTAAATGCCCTTTGGAAACCTCTCACACATCAAATGGCATCCATCAGGATTATTTAGTTCAAAGAACTCAATGCCCTTACCACCCATGTGTGTGATGATTATGCCTGCCTCAGTAAGAGTGACTTCGTAACTATCACTCCAGTGACTCCATCAACTGTGATACCTCAGAGTCATGCTATACCATTTGGCACACTCTCAGCTTTCTGAGAGGCTGACCAAAATGGGGGCAGTGTTAAAATAAAATGGAGACCAAGCTTGAGAATCCCCTGAGCAGACAAAATAAGTTAGGCCAGATGAGTGAAACACAGTTTAGGTGATTTCTTGTAAATGCCTCTGATAGTCATACATGAAACTTGTTACCTTCCAAAAATAGTATAATTCCCTGCCATCTTGAAACCTCAGTGGTAATAGGCAATCACTGTTGAGATTAAGTGACTTCCTCATTTTTGTTTTATAACCCACCCTGTAAATACCATATGTCTCAACTTCCTTTGACCACTTTTAGTTTGAGCACTCCTAGTTCATAAACTGTTAATTTGAATATACCATAAACTTAAAGTTTTCAATATGATCTGAGTTTACTGTTGACAATATATTAGTGATTTTATTCAAAACAAAAAGGGCATTTCCAAAATGCAATTTATAAGGTGTGTTATTCTTAGACCTTACCTTTTTATCTTGACTCCATTATACCCCAAAGCAGCAATACAAGCTTACAGGTAAATCACATTTTTAAGGTTGTATTTCAATCCCTAGTTTAAAAAGTTACATGGGAAAGTACTTAGGTATGGCTCATTTGAAAAATCTTGGTTTCCTCATTTTAAAATCTACCAAAAAAATGATAGCTTCCTACAACTTCTGGATGAAGAATGTATTGAGTTGCTAAAACTCTCTTGGTGTATTCAGCTTCTTGTTCTCTACACTGTTTGATTTATGAAAGCCAGTGCTTGAAGCCAAACTGTTTCTAAGACAAAGGCTGGTATTTTTAAAAATGGACTATGAGGTAGTATCTTGCATCTCAGAGCTTGATTTTTTTATATTCCTCTCTGTAAATACATTGTTATTTTATGAAGTTATAGGTAGCTATATTTTTAAACAACAACAAAAAAAGGTGGTGGGTAGGTACCATGGCACTTAAAGAGCATTATAAAAGTGCCCAAAGTTGGAAGGGACCTTTATACTACATAGTTTTTAATGCAACATATGTCAAGGGCCTTACTCACTTGCATGTAAGTTAAATATTTATTGAATTTGCAATCTCTTTGAGGTTTCTGTGTCAATACCAAGGAGATAGGGTCATAGAAATACTTATCAGTACAAAAAAACTGATTTAGTTATTCTATTGAAGTTGAGATTGTAAAGTTTTGCATATATAAATCAAGAAAATAATCAAATCCAAATCAATAAAACCATACACACACACACTGAATTACAAAGATCTGTGAGTAAAAGACAGAAGAGACACAACAAAGAATATGGGGGTCCAGGTGTGGTGGCTTATCCCTAAAATCCCAGCACTTTGGGAGGACAAGGTGGGTGGATCATTTGAGGTCAGGAGTTCGAGACCAGCCTGGCCAATGTGGCATTCCATCTCTACTAAAAATACAAAAATTAGCTGGTTGTGGCAGTGTACACCTGTATTCCCAGCTACTCAGGAGGATGAGGCTTGAGAATCACTTAAACTCAGGAGGCGGAGGCTGCAGTGAGCTGAGATAGTACCACTGCACTCTAGCCTGGGTGACGGATAAGACTGTGACTAAAACAAAATGAAAAATAAAAATATGAGGCGGGGAAAAGACGAAATAAGTACATCATGGTGAAAGGAGACTGTCAAACATCCAGAAGTTTGGAAAAGGTCTCTTGTCCTTTTCTTGGGTAGGAAATATAAATGTCTTTCTGACAAAGAATGCAATTAACTTGAGGGGGATTATGTGCCCAATAACCAAAAACACTGTCTGGCTATCTCCTCCGCTCATTGTTTGTTTTTTTGTTTTATGTATATTCCCTATGAAGATGGGAACCATGTGTGAAACCCAAACTCAACAAAGCTTAGTAAGTATTAGAAGCTCCAGGATTTAACATTTCTGTTGTAGTCATAATTGTAAACAAATCTTTCATTTTATGGTGACTTATAGGTCTCTGAATATTTTTTGAAAATACAGTGGTGGTTCACTTACTGTATCTTACAATAATTTACTAGAAAGTGCCCTGTAGTTCTTCAAACCACTGGGTGGATACACCAAAATGTGGAAACAGGGTGGATAAAGTAACGATGCCACCCAGAAAACTAAAACAAACCAAGTGCCAGATTTTGGTTAAAGTATATAACATGCAGAGATGCAGGAATAAAAGAGAAACAAATGCAAATAGAGAATAGCCAATATAGAATTCAAAAATAAAAAAGTAAAAAGAGGGGAAATGTGCCCTTCTAGTGCCCTTCCAGAAGTTTTCAAACACAGAGTTCTACTGAGGGTAATGGCAACAATTATAACATATTTCTAAACCCTGCTTGTCATAGTCGATTGGGATAGGAATGAGCTGAGCATCTAATCCAAAACTAACAAACTCTAGACTGACCAGAATTCTATGGAGTACATTGACATAAAAGTTAGTTCTTTTGTTAGATGAGAATGATTAACTTGTATCAATCAAATTTTTCACAAAGGTTTTTGATTCACCAGTTCATGAAATAAGCCAATAAAAATTTAAAAGGAATAGAAATAATAAGCAGAAACAATGACTAAATATTAGGAAGTACATAAAGATATGCAGAATAATGATGGTTCCTTCAGAAATGTTAGATGCTGAGATTGAAAGAACATGGACATTTTATCTGCAGACTGAAAAAGATCACATGACTAGCTCTTCCTCCTGAGATGAGACAAGCTCATAGGTCTGTGTCTTACTTCAGACTCTATGGAGAACAGACTCTGAGGTTCATATTTGCTTTCAAGTAATTTTCTAGGGAGTTCTCTTCAGAAAACCTTGTTCAGAGGGGTCAAGGATGTGGGATTAAAGGGAGAACTTTAAATTTTGATATACTCAAGGCAATCTCAAAAAGATCTCTGGTGCTAAGCAAACTCTTCAGAGGCTAGTCTTTAAACTCCTTTATCACTAGTTAGATTCCAGGTTACAGCCACGATGGGATAGCCCCAATACATCCAAGTTTCTACCTCTTATAACTAAAAACATTGGATATAATGCAACAAACAAGCATTTAAAAAAAGTCTGAAATGTGAACAAAGAAAGTAGGCTGACTAATGACCTTGGAACATGGTGGTGAGTTCCCAGGGTTTTTTTTCTTCCTTCCTTCCTTTCTTTCTTTCTTTCTTTCTTTTTCTTTCTTCTTTTTCTTTCTTTCTTTCTTTCTTTCTTTTCTTTCTTTTTTTCTCCTCTTATAACTGCCAGTAAACCAGCAAAAAAAAAAAATAATAATAATCCTTGAAGAAAAACCTAATCTATTCCCATTAGCCAAAGTACTAGGCAAAAGGCCAAATAACTAGGTAAAAGGTGGCCAAACAGCAGATAACCATTTCAGCAATTACTGCCTTACTCCAGCCAAACACCAATATAAAAGCATCAACATACACTCTCCCCACCCTACAGTTTCAGAGAGGCTGAGTGAGGAAGCTATCTTGCAGAGTCAGGGAGCAGAGCTCCAATTTTCCCATTGGAAAGACTGTGGTGTCAGCAGCACTGAGCAAACAACTAATCTTCCATTCCTAGCCTTGCAGAAGCAGATGGAGCATCCATTCCCCAGCTGGATATTGTTAACAGTGCAAAGAAAGGAGTTTATTATGCAAACCTCTCCTACTGGAACTACATTATAACAATCAAATTCACCTACTAGGTTAGTATAACAGGGACCAAATGGCACTGATCTTAATCCCTTGTTCGTACAAGCAGGTAATGCACCAATTCTCCCACCAAGGTAGTGTTGGTGGAGCCCAACAACAAGGAAATGCAGAGGCAGGATATTCAAATCTAGGCATCATCCTCCCCACACTCCCACTCCATCCTCCGTGTTGTCAGAACCCAATGAGATGCTGAATCTGTATCTCCAGACAGGAACAAACACACTAAATGAGACATTGAGAAGCAGGACTACACAGCTCTCTGCCCCACGTCTCTGGTATCAGTACAGTCCAGGGGAACAATAAACCTCCTCATCTACCCAGTATCAATGAGATAGAACAAGGTGGACAGAGGCAAGGATAGTTTGTACTCCACTTCCTTTCTTCTCCTCCGCTGGTGCCAGTGAGACTCAGAAGGAGCTGATCTTCAACCCCTACCAAGAAGCACAAAGCAGTGTTATGTAGAACTTTACTTCTCCATTTTCTGATGTCAGTGGGGATAAGAAAGGAGCTGAGCTTATATATCACCTGTCTGCAATAAAGCAGTATGAGTCAGCTGTCTGCTTTTGCTTGGATGGTACCAGCAGGGCTGAGAATAAAGTAGAACATAGAAATTTATACTTTAACAGATTAGATAGCATCTGGAGTATCATAATGCAACATTCAAATGAAAAATAAAAAATCACTACTTGAATGAGAAAAAAATGATAGGTACCAAAACTGAAACAGAATCAAATGTTAAAATGATCTGACATGAACTGTCACCCAGCCTTAATAAAACTCCTTTAAGAAACAATTATGTTATCTTAAAATAAAGAAAATCTCTGCAAAGAAATAGAAGTTATATAAAAAAAGAACCAATTGGATATTATGGAACTCAAAAATACAATCAAAAGATAAAGAACTCACTGGATAGGTTCAACATTAAAGTGCAGACTCTAGAACATATCAATAGATTTTTCTCAATCTGAACAATGGATTAAAAATGGACTGTAAGTGCTGGGTACTATAGCTCATGCCTGTAATCCCAGCAGTTTGGGAGACCAAGGTGGGAAGACTGCTTGAGTTCCTGAGTTTGAGACCAGCCTGCACAACATAGCAAAACCCCATTTCTACAAAAAAATAAAATAAAATAAAAAGTCATTAGCCAGGCATGGCGGCATGTGCCTGTAGTCCCAGCTACTCAGGAGGCTGAGATGGGAGGATTACTTGAGCCCAGGAGGTGGAGGTTGCAGTGAGCCAAGATTGTGCCACTGTCACCCACTCCAGCCTGGGTGACAGAGTGAGACCCTGTCTCTAAATACATAAGTAAATTAAAATAAAAATAATAAAAATAGATTGTAGAGAAAAATGAACAGAACATCAGAAACCTGAGGAACAATAACATACGAGCTGACATTTCTAGCTGCAAAGTTTCAGAAGAATAAAGAGGGGAACCCAAATATTATTTAAAAATAATGGCTAAAAACTCCTGAGTTGGTGAAAGACATAAATTTGAGATTCAAGAAGCTGATTGTTTATTAGTCTGGTCTCACAATGATAATAAAGACATACCCAAGATTGGGTAATTGATAAAGAAAAGAAGTTTAATTGATTCATAGTTCCACATGGCTGGGGAGGCCTCATAATCATAGCAAAAGGAGAATGAGGAGCAAAGTCATGTCTTACATGGCAGCAGGAAAAAGCCTGGGCAGGGGAACTCCCATTTATAGAACCATCAGATTTCATGAGACTTATTCACTACCATGAGAATAGCATGGGGGAAACTGCCCCCACAATTCAATTATCTCCACCTGGCCCCACTCTTGACACATGAGGATTATTACAATTCAAGGTGAGATTTGGGTGGAAACACAGCCAAACCATATTGTGATGAAAGCTTATGTAAAATAAACCCAAAGAAATTCATGCCAAGACACATTAACAATTAAGCTTTTGTCAACTAATGACAAAAACAAAAATTTTGAAAGCAACCAGAAACAAATGAGTGCTACAGGGGAACACACCAATTTGAATGACAGTGACTTTCTCTTCCACAATGGAAGCTGGAAGGAAATGACGCAACGTTTTTCAAGTGCTGAAAGAAACAAACTGTCAATCATAAACTCCATATTCAGCAAAAATATCTTCCAGGAGTAAAGAGAAAATACAGATATTTGCCAATGTAATTAAATTAAAATATTTTGCTAGCAAGCCTACTGTTAAATGATGACTAAAAGAAATTCTTCAAACAGAAAAATAGTGAGAGCAAAAGAAGGTGTGGGACTTCAAAAAAGGTGTTCCTGATAGGCATAAACATGCAAAAAGGATTTCATAATTTTTCTCTCTCCCAGAAGTTCATTTCTATGTGATACATATTTAGATGTCCCTGTCCCTTATCTTCCAATATTTCTCATTCCAGACCACTGACCAACCAGCCAATCCAACCTCTACTTTGCATCCTGTCCATGAAGCCTCTAGTTTTCACATTTACTCTTTAATTGTGAATTATCTTCAGTTTTCCATTGTCTTCCTCCTATGCATAAATTTTCTCCAACAGTGTCCATAAAATACTATAGTACTTATATTTGACTCTTTACCTGCGTTTCTCAAAAGCCTAGCCTGTTACCCCTGCCAGGACATTCTCGTCCACCAATATCCTATTCTTTTTCACAGTCATGGCACATATTACCGACGCCATTACTGTGAAACATTACAGCTTGGAGGGTTTGCCTATGTCCTATATGGTACCTGTGATGAGGTTTTTGGGGAGAACTGGCAGGAAAAAGACCCAGTTCCAAAATTCTATTTCAAAAATATTTTTCTCAGACCACTCTTGATATCAATTTTCTTACATTTTTTTTTCTAGAAAATGCCCTTAGATATGGTTTGACTCTGTGTCCTCAACCTAATCTCACCTTGAATTATAATCTCCATAATCCCCATGTGTCAAAATTGGGACCAGGTAAAGGTAATTCAATCATGGCAGCCATTTCCCACATGCTGTTTTCATGATAAGTGAGTCTCACAAGATCGGATGGTTTTTATAAGTGTTTGGCATTTCCCCTGCTTGCACTTCTCCTTTCTGCCGCCTTGTGAAGAAGGTGCCTTGCTTCCTCTTTGCCTTCCTCCATGACTGTAAGTTTCCTGAGGCCTCCCCAGCCATGCTGAACTTTGAGTCAACCTCTTTCCTCTACAAAAAGAAAAGTCTCAGGTATGTCTTTATTAGCAATGTGAGAACAGACTAATACACCCTTTGAGACAGATATTTGTACATAGGGATTTTACTGGGGAGTGGTTGCAAGAAAAATGATGGTGAAAGGTGAAAAAGTAGGACTGGGCAGGAGGCAATGGTGAACAGTGATACATTCACAACAGCCTCAAGAGGAGATCTGGAGATGAGTGGGCCCTGCAGAGTAGACTCACTAAGCCAAGGGAGACAGACCTTCATACATTATTTCAATCTGTCATTAGACAAGGTCTTCACAGTAGAGAGGAGGCCTGACTTTAGGCAAAGCAGTTATTTTCAGCTGAGATAAATTCCAAGAGCACCACTGCCAGTGGCTGTAACAGTGAGTGACTCCATCTTAAATGGGGTTCTGGGAAGTCACCACAATATTCACTATAACTTCGCTCTGATTATCAGCTATTTATTTTTCTGCTCTGAAATTATATCTCAGTTTCCTAGATATATCTGATTGTATAGCTATTTTAATAGAGTTGACTGTATCTTTATTTATCTGTGCATTTTTATGATTTACATGAGCTAAACAAGTGTGTTTTAATAATTTTTGCTTTCTATGTCTTTTTCATGCTGTATGAGTAGTTACATTCTTGTTAAGACATGAATAAAAAGAGAAGAATTGTATGCTGGGAGATGATGATATTAAAAGAAAGTAATGTCTTATATTTATATAATTCTTGCCCCAAAAATGTAGACACAATTCAAGAAACTGATGTCAGATTATCCTGTCTA
The DNA here is from genome assembly GCA_963573385.1 of Cacajao melanocephalus. Classification (NCBI taxonomy): domain Eukaryota; kingdom Metazoa; phylum Chordata; class Mammalia; order Primates; family Pitheciidae; genus Cacajao; species Cacajao melanocephalus. The sequence continues at coordinate 4,557 of CAUYLG010029452.1, read as the reverse complement.
TAATTTATTGACATCAAGGAACCAAAAGGCCAGAAGTACTAGTAAAAATGTTCTTATTTGGAGAAGGTATGAAAAATAGAACTGTATGTGGATTTGCTTGCTATTCTCATCCAAAAACTGTCATACCACTCAATATGGTTGGGCTGTCTCCCCACCCAGATCTCACCTTGAATTGTAATAATCCCCACATGCTGTAGGAGAAAGCTGGTTGGAAGTAATTAAATCATGGAGGTGGGTTTTTCCTGTGTTATTCTCATGACAGTGAGTAAGTTTCACAAGATACTATGGTTTTTTAAAGGGGAGTTCTTGCCTCTTGCTTGCCTCCATGTAAGACGTGCCTTTGCTCTTCCTTCCTTTTCTGTCATGATTGTGAGGCCTCCATAGCCATGTGGAACTGTGAGTCCATTAAACCTCTTTCCTTTATAAATTATCCAGTCTTGGGTATGTCTTTATTAGCAGCATGAGAACAGACTAATACACCACTAAATCAACAAAAATTTGTCAAGGCTAAACAGGGTGACTCACATCTATAATCCCAGCACTTTGGGAGGCTGAGACAGGAGAATTTCTTGAGCTAGGGGTTCAAGACTAACCTAAACAACATAGCCAGAACCTGTGTCTACAATTTTTTTTTCTTTTTTTATTAGCTGAGCATAGTGACAGACCTGTATCTCAGCTACTCAGCAGGTTGAGGCAGGAGGATCACCTGAGTCCAAGGAGTTCAAGGCTACAGTAAGCTAAGATCAGGCCATGCATTTCAGCCTTTTTAACAGGGCAAGACCCTGTCTCTAAAAACAAAAACAAAACAAAACTTAAAAATACTAAACACTGTGTGAAACACTTATAGAGTCAATTCATGATATATATCTATATTTAAAAGATTATCAACATGTGAAAATTCTATGCAAAAATTCTATGCATTTTGCAACTGTGAGGAAAAGACGTGTTTGATTCCTTTTATAATAAGTCTAATATATATTTCTTTATTTATATTAAAGTTATGGAAAACACCATATTTTTATTTATTCAATTATTATATGCATCTATATTGTAATTTTTCAGCTGTTTGAATTTTCATACCCTGAGCATTGCTTTGTAATCAGCATGTACACCAGAAGCAGAGCATGACAAGGCCCACAAAGGCTACCTCCACCCTCTTACGGTTCCCATTAAGCATTACTTCTCCCCAGTGGTTAATTGCTATCCTGCATTCTCTCAGAATAAATTAGTTTTGCCTGTTTTTGTACTTTATGTGAATCATATAATATCCTTCCTTTGCCATCTAGCTTCTTTTAACTCAGCACTATGTTTGTGAGATTCTTCCATATCATCCTGTGTATTTCATTCAACAAGTTTTAATTGATCTTACATCATGCCTGGCAACTTATATCCTTATTGCTTATAACCCTTACTAAATATGCATACATCCTCCTAAATTAATAATTGAAAATCTCTTCAAAAATATATCCCTTTTTACTCCCTTGAAAGATGAATTTAGTAAATAAAGTTATATTTTGGCTGATCAAGTTAGCCAGTGCTCATTTGCCCTTGGCTACATTTGAGGTTGTAGTCACCACACAGTGGAGAACAATGTATACAGAGTCTGCCAAGCTGAGAACAGCAGATACATACTTTTTTATGGTAAAGAAAATATTCTTTCCAGAAAATAGTTATTAGCAAGATTTATTATTAAAGTCAACAGGATTTGGAAACTTGCTTGGAAACTCTAACACAATGTCTGCTGAATATAGAAAACTGCTGAGGTTCATTAAAAAACAGAATTGTATTGTGAAGCACAAAATCATGTAAAATTCATCTCATAAATCAGTAACCACTTGAAATACGTAGTCAATCAAATTAGTTTTTATAGAGTAGAAAATGTTTCATTAGATGTCCCCATTACAGTGTTTGTTAGATGCAAATTATTTATCAAGTTTTCTTGTACTTAAAAAAAAAAGTATTTGACCTGCAAGTTACTAGAGAGAATATATAGACTTAATGAAAAGAAAGAGCAAAATAAAGAAATGGTATATAGCTTTTTCTCCAACAAAGCAAAAGTACTTTGCTGTACTCTGCAAGGGCACTTGTCTGAAGAATATACTTATAGCCTGCATTAAATCATATTTCATCAAGATAAAGACTAGTAGCACGAAAAAGAAACAAAGAAGTGGATCTTAACTCAAAATGATCAGATATGGGGATGCAATTAGATTATGCCATTCCAAGTAGTGGTTGCCATGAGTGCAGAAGGCCACATACTCTGTATAGAAAGATTCCAGGGGTATAAGAGAAATTTCAGGGATGCAGGGAAGTGGTATTCACTGGAGATAAACACGAAAAAGTTAGAAATACAGTGTTGGGAATTTGAGAGTGGGTGGAGACGGCATTTCAGAATGTATGACCACAATATTGGAAATTGCTTTGGTAGAAGTCCAAAAATTGAATAAAATCCACCTGACTAGAGTACAATGGACACCAGGGCAAATGAAAGTAGGTTGGTCTAGAAAGAAGAGAAAAAATACTGCAGGAACTTACAAACCATGTTAATGACTTTGGTCTTCATTTTTAGAACAATGGGAACCCTAAGACAGGCTTTAAACAGTAGAGTTACATGATCAGATTTGCACAGTGAAAGAATTAGGATGGAGAATGGATTGAAGAAACACAAGAAAAGACAAAGCCAAGTAGATATTCTTGCTGTATCTTTAGAAGGTAAATATCAAAGAAATACTAAGTGAAGAATCATGACATATGGGTTCCAGGTTTTTTTCTCTAGTGAATATTTTACATGGCAATGGAAAATTAACTTACTTGAGATTTAGCTTCTTTAAATTAAAAATGACTAACAATAATAATGCGTTCATCATACAATTTGGAGAAGTAAATAGAATGACATAAAGACCTTTCTACAAACCAAAAACCATAGTTCTTATTTTAATAAACACAAATTTAAATCATAAATGAAATAAATACATTTACTAAGAATATGCAAATTTGCCACAAAGATTGCAGTTAATCTTAAGAAGATAAAAGATTAAGGAATTTCAGTTTACTTACATAAATATTTCAGTGACTCATTAAAAAATAATCAGGAAAAGCTAGTTTAAAACTAAAACTTCTATAGATTATTAATTGGTAATAAGAAAATAACCTCATTCTGTTAAAATACACATACATATATGCTCACAAATACTTTCCAGTTGTTAAAAGAGTTTTTTTTCAAAGTAATAAATTAGTTCACCAGATTTAAGAACACCTTACCTTTTCCTGAAACATAGCATAGATAATGGAGGATATGAGATTTATCACATTGAATTCTTAAGTCATGTCAAAAAAACTCCTACAAATTCCACTAAAACTCCTACAAATTCCACTAAGTTCAAGTGATGACAACATCTTAATTTAGCTATTTTCTTTTGTTACTGAAATATCTCAATCATAAATGTTAGCATTCCATGGGGTAAAATATGTTATTTAAACAGGATCATAAGAAAATTACTTTTTTCCTAGAGTGGAATGGTGATTCACTAGTGAGACTAGAAGAGAAAGTCAAAATACAAGATTTTGAATAGGTTAAATAGGGCATTATTGATCAAATAAAGCAGGTTCTGTTTTAGATCCTTTAAAAAGGAGGATTTTTTTTTCTAAAATTGTTCTGTAGAAATAAATTTCAGATAAATGTAAGTAACACATGAATATTTTTCGTTGTTGTCAGAGGTGTATATTTGTTTATTTCAACTGTAAACCAAAAATGGCCTCTGATTATGTAGAATAATATGTTTAAAAATACAATATTTGCTGACATTTCATATATTTTAAAGACTGGATGAATGAAAGAGGAAGATGAAGAAAAATAGAGAAGCAGAGTATAAAGAAATAAGAAAGGGAGAAAGAGAAGGAGGAAGCATGGGTAGAAGAAAGGAGCAAATAAACAAAAAAAGTCAGTGGACTCACATAAGCAGGAATCATATTCCATAACTCAAGATTTTAATTAATAAGTCCAAAAATAACCTGTCTTTTCTGATTTGATTGAAATTAATAAATGACTACAAGAGAAATGAATACTGAAAAAATAATCATAATTATCTATGTTATTGTCCACTGCTATTAGGATATTGAGGGGTAGCCTAAGTAAAACTAAACTATCTGAAGACAGCAATAAACCATTCAAAGTAGATGTATGCTATTTTTGTTTTGTTTTTATTTTGAAGAAAATATGCAAAGATTTATTATTTCAATTTTTCTTACAATAGGGTTTTTTTTTGTTGTTCTTTCTATATTTGTCTATGTTGATAAAACATTGAAATGCCATACAGCTCAAAGGTAGTTCACTTAAGAAATCCAAGCACTGATAACATCTTAGCCCTAATTCTTCATAGACACTGTTAAGCCTATTATAGTTTTAATATGGAGAAAAGGTAAACTATATTCCAGATAGTCATATAAAGCAATTTCCCCTGTAATTGGAGTTTACAAAAAGTTTATGTATTTCTTTTTAAGTTTGTCATTAATAGTAGTTCTCACAGCAAGAACATACGTTTGTAAATAATGCATTAC